>CP092865.1:161087401-161348134 GCA_030710605.1 Cordylochernes scorpioides | reverse complement strand
AGAAATCGGTTGGGAGTCGAGGCTTGACTTTTGGAGCGGTTGTTCATGACCTCAAAGGAGGAAGAAATCCCAGGTTTATATTGGAAGTTCTCCTTTTTGTTATAAACTAAAACCTGTCGTAAACAATAATGTATACAGATGCATCAACGCGTTCAGCCATTTCCAAAGCCAATATTTTTTATATGGGAGTATTTTGATTTTCTAATTCTAGCAAGTGTCCTTCTAGACACAGAGCGTCGGGATGTTTTGGGGTCAACGTTTGACGGTTATGATATGATAATACCTAGGGGTTACATGTGACAAACTATCAAAGTCAGCGGACCATTATCACCTTTATTGTGGAATATACTGTTGAATAAATTGTTGATCAACTTCATGTCCCCAAATTCTTTAAATAATCTGCTATGCGAACGATGTTTCCATTATTTATTGGCACAGGACCATAGAAGGGTTGAAAATGTAACAGAAAATATTTTATTTTTTTATGTAATGCAATGGTGTACAAGAAACAAATTGAAGCTAAGTCCGGAAAAAAACAACTTACTACATCTACACGGCAAACAAAGATTCCAATGGGAACTTCAGACTTCATAATAAAACTGGTAGTAGAAGTAAAAATTTAGGTATAAAGTTTTCAAATCACAGATTCAAGTCAAAAATTAAATTTACACCCCACATTAATGATATTTTATGTAAAACCAATCGTATGAAAAATCTGTTATTTTAACTTTGTGGTAAAATGTGGGGATTGGATGCTAAAAAAATATATTAATTTTATATAAAACTCTTTTCAGGCCAATACTAACCTACGGATCTGAAATATGGTATAAATTTATTAATAAAAGAAGTAGGCAAATATTGAACTCTCAGCAATATCAGATTCTTCTTTGGGTAGTAAGAGCTTATAAAACGACCTCATCAAATTGCATACATAGTTTGGCAAAAATACCTATTCTCACAGATCACATAGAATCTTTGATAATCAAATACGAATTGGCTAATCTATCAAAAGAAGACATTTATTTAGACCGCATGCCCCAACTATAATTCACAATTTCATAGAATCAAGAATGGCTGAAACAATAGCTAACACTAATGAAACATTCCAGAAATGTTTCCCATTCGGAATGCCTTACTATTTTCGTCCTAATTTTTACACACAACGCACAATTCATTACAAAACATGGTAAATTTCGGAGAATTTCTGGCGAAAATCGGAGCAATGGATGATCCTAGCTGCTTCTGTAGAAAATAAAACCAAGACTCAATACATTTATATTGATAGAATGTCCAATCTTTCACAGCTACAGAAGTCATCATTTTTATCCCATCGAAGAAATGTGCGAATTTGTATATAAAAAGACACAGGTAAAATTCAATAATTTTTGTAAATTCATTTTAGATTTTCTCTTCTGTATGAGAAAACCAACCTTTCAGTTTTAATTTTGTTTTTAGTCTTGTTTATTGATTTGTATATAAGCTGCTAAAATGTATTTCGGCGCAATTATCCCAAGCTGAGATATCGCGTCCGATAAGTCAAATAAAATGAAATAAATAATCAAAGTTTATTATAAAGATTCATTTATTTGGTATCTATATGAATAATTGGTTTGTTTTAAACATAAATATTTGAATATTTGATTCTTGTCATTTGTTTAATGTGTATATACACTGCATGACACTGAATTTGCAACATCAAGAAATGCTGTGGTCAAAAAATATTAAAATTTTAGGGTAAAGTTAGTCCACCGAGTTATGGAAATGATGCAAATTGCGCAGCCATCCCGCGCGTGTTGATTGAGATATAAGAGAAGAAACTTGTAAATTTGCCGATATTCGCACCTCTCTATCTTACAGGGAAAATATTTGATTTTTTTTTTTTTTTTTTTTTTACTCGGAGAAAACTTTTAGTATCAGAGAATGTCAGGCCACCGCCAGCCGAGGCAGTTCCAGTAGACAGAAGATTTCACGTGAGGTACGATGATTGGACTCAGAAGGGCCCTGTTAGTCCATACGTAAAATCTCTACGGAAGACACTTCGACGCGTCCAGAGTGCACAGGCTATGGCGATAATGGTTGGAACAAGGAAATGTGGCATGATTGAGGGGTGCTGGTACGGCCAGAGTGACGTCAGCACGCGTGGATCGGATGGCGTTGGCGGCCCCACAGTTCACTTCTGTCGCCATTTTGAAGGATGTTCAGGACACTCTTGATATTACATATCAACCAGAATTATTATTAGAAGATTGGTCACCAGCGGCCTGCACTCACGGCGCCCGTTAAGAATATTGTCATTTATCCAACTGCGCGGATAATTCCGTTTGCAATTTTGTCGGGATAGAGCCATATGGACAGCGGAGTGGTTCAGGGTAGTGTTCTCAAATGAATCTCGCTTCTGTTTTAGCAATGACAGTTACCGAGTAAGAATTTGGTGCCTTCTTGGTGACAGGTCCAATCCGGCCGCATCTGTGGAACGCCGCACCACCGGCATAATGGTTTGGGGAATCATCGCCTATGATAACAGATCACCTCTGATTCGTATCGAGAGCACTATGACGGCCCAACGATACGTGGATGACATACTGCGGCCGGTGACGCTACCCTTCCGCCAGGGGTACCAAATGTCATTTTCCAGCAGGATATCGCCCTACCTCACACAGCACGCATCAGCCAACAAGCCCTGTATGAAACCTCGGTGCTTCCATGGTCACCAGTCTCTCCTGATCTCTCACCTATAGAACACGTCTGGGACCTAATTGGACATCGTTTTCGTGCGCTGACACAGCCGTCTTCAGAAAATACACTGTGGCTGGTGGTTGACAGGAAGGGCCAGCCATCCCTTAGGACACCATCCGCCCCCTGAGTCAGTACCAAGACATGTTGCATAGCCGCCCGCGGTGGTCCCACAACATATTGAGTGGACGGCGATGTCACTATAGGTGTATTCTGTTCTAATAAATATCATTTATTGATCGTTACTGGTACTCTCTTTATGTATATTTCACAAATTTTTGCCCACTAATTCTTGGTGTTACAAATTCAATGTCACGTAGTGTATTTGTTTATGACTATTGGTGTTTGTTCTCGCCATAACACTAACATAATAAAAAAAATACTATTAAATAATTGTTAAACTTTATTTTGGACAAATTCTCACTCGGGGAGAACCCGGCTATATACTAATCCAGCAGACAACAGGATATCCTTGCCAATACCTAAAGACGGTTGAGACATGGGAGAAGAGAATTCAATAAATCCCCATTTACGACTTGATGGCACACCCACTAGGGAGGGATGTTTAACAACATACATACACCATGGTAATAAATGACATACGGAAATAAACAAGATCCTATATTGACAAATCAAGTAGCGCACAGAAAGTACTTACTTCCGTTTCTTGACGTCCTTTGTCGACATCTTTACTTCAACGTGTCCAACATGGCTGGAAAAGCAATAAATGGTTAACAAGTGACAAATACCACACAGACAGAAGAACGCCTTAGATCAGGTCACTCAATTCGTATTGCCATTTCCAGTATGTCTCTTTAACCGATACTAAAGACCTTACAGAAATAATGTAATATATTCTTCTCTCAATATACAGGGTGATCCAAAAGTCCCGCACAACTTTAAAAATTAATAACTCCGCGAATATTTGCGCTAGAGAAATGTGGTAAACACCATTGTGTTCAGGATGCAATGGGATTTTTTATGGCAAATAATGAAAATTTCGAAATTGATTTTAGTTACAACTTTATTCGCTAGATGGCGCCCTACCAGAATCAGCGATTCAGCGGCCAAATTGTTTTATAAATTGAAAAAGATAACTGAACGGCACGTATTTTTACTTTTTGAATATCAGGAAAGAACCCTAATAATATCAAATGATACATTAAAAAACACCATTTCGCCAAAAGTTAGAAGAAATGGTTAACGATTTTTAAATACAATCTGAGATATGTAAAATAGGTATATGCAAATTAAAACATGTAGCAAAAAAAACCATGATATTTTAGATGCGGTTTGCTGGAATCCTTCAGCTATTTATATTTCGAAAATAATAATTTTCTATATATATTTTTTAAATTCAACTCTCTCTCAGTATCGATTATATTTATTTTAATTCATTTGAAAAATATTTATCTATCTCTGATGATTTATTTTACGCTGGAATACCGTTGTTGTTTTTGTCGTGTCCAATAAAGAGCCTCAGATTCTTTTCGTTTGGCCAACAAAAAATGTCCAATTTATATACACATATATTCTTACATAATGAGACTTTAAAGAATGCAAATAATCTTCATCTATTTACATATGTGGGTTCGATTCCCGCCCCTGCATACTTTTTATTTTTCCGTTCTCCATTACTCTTACCTCATCCTCAAAGTTAGAAATGTCGCTATTTCTCTTTGAAAATAAATTTCGATTTTTAAAAGAAACATTCGCGGTATAATTTTAATTTTCGTTTTACAATCATCAGCCGCGTTATATTGTATTTTAAATGTTACTTTAAATATAAGTTATGAACGGAAAAATACGTCCAGGGTAGCCGAGTGGACAAGGCACCTGCCCGGTAAGCAGAAGGGTGTGGGTTCGATTCGCGCCCCTGGACACTTTTTATTTTTTTATTTTTCCGTTCTCCATTACTCTTCATGTTTCACCTTTCCATACCTCATCCTCAAAGTTAGAAATGTCGCTATTTCTCTTTGAAAATAAATTTCGATTTTTAAAAGAAACATTCGCGGTATAATTTTAATTTTCGTTTTACAATCCATATTAAGGTTTTTCCTCTTATCCCGATGATGTGCAGCCTTTCAAATAATTTCTACACTCGATCAAAAGCTGAGGTCATATCCAGGAATACGGCCGTTGTCTTCTTTGGCGGTTTTTCCTAGAAATCTATTATTGAATTACAGAAGTAGAACAGTTTATCAGTTGTACAGTGTCTGGATCTTTAGGCAGTTTGGTAGAAGTTTATTTTATTATTGTTAGTGAGCCAGACTATGAGCCTAGAGTGGATAATTCATTCTGTTATTTTACAAAGTATGCTGGTAAGAGCAATTGGCCGATAGTTCTTGCATTCCTTAGCATCTTTGTTTGGTTTCAGTATTGGCACTATAATTGATATCTTCCAATTCTTTGGTAGTTTACCAGTTTGCCATGAAATGTTCAGTATTCGTAGGAGTTTATTTTTAGCTTCGTCTCCAAAGTGTTTAATCATTTGACCAAAGATTAGAGCATCTCCAGGTGACATCTTGGATTTAACTTTCCTATTGATGAATTTAGCTCATTCAGTGTGAAGTCTCTCGAGTAAATATCTTGTTGATGGTTATTTCTGTGTTGTTATCCAAGACGAGGCAAGATAAACTAAGCATTAGTTTATTACCTATTATAATATATGTATTATATACAAGTCAAAAGAGATCACTAGCAGAGTATTATTCCTTTTGGTTTCCAGAGCTCAACATTCTATGAGCCTAATACTCTGCACATCTCCTCCCTTAACTTTACAGGAACCTTCGAGGTATCTTGACTGCCCTTCCATATCTGTATGCACGGCTGGCATTGAAGGGAGGCTCTTCTCTGGATCCTGGTCTTGGCTGTCCCTCCGTCTTGGATAACATAATCTTGCTTGATGTCGAATTTCAAATTTTCTTCGAACAACGACCTTCTTTATGAATTCAGTTTACCGCTTCTAAGCTTGCTTGATGTCGAATTTCAAATTTTCTTCGAACAACGACCTTCTTTATGAATTCAGTTTACCGCTGCCACCATGTGTTGTTATCCAAGACGAGACAAGATTAACTAAGCATTAGTTTATTACCTATTATAATATATGTATTATATACAAGTCAAAAGAGATCACTAGCAGAGTATTATTCCTTTTGGTTTCCAGAGCTCAACATTCTATGAGCCTAATACTCTGCACAATTTCTTGCTTGTTTAACTAACTTGTTTATATTATTTTTTAGAGTCCTGCCTTCATTCGTATAGCTGAGTTTGGAAGTGCTTGAAAGATATTCAGCAATTATGTCAGCCATCTGTTTGTTCGTTCTCGCTGTTCATATCGGTTGGAGTATTGAAGGATTAGTGTTGGTTTTGATTGTTTTATAACACTCATTATATTCCAGTGATGGCTTTCCTTTTTTGGATCCATTTTCTTCGCAGAATTCTGCCTATTTTTCTTGTTTGAATATCCAAATTTCTTGTTCTATTTTGTGACTAATTTCAACGAGTTCCTTTATGATTTCTTATGTTTTATTTGTTTTAAGAAGTTCATTTTTATTGTCTCTCTCTGCAATCATTGCCTCGATATTGTGGTCCTTCCAGTAAAGTATTCACAGGTCTTTACGTCTACCTCTAGGTATCGATACTTTTGCAGCTTTGGATATGTTCAAAGAGAATTTTTCCAATTTTTTGTCAATCGTTCTGTTATTTAATTCTTCGTTGCACAGTTCTTCAAGCATTTCTGTAATTTTTCTTCCAGTGTTCTTTCATTCTGTTGAAAATTCTCAATTTTGAATTTTAGGGTTGTTAAAATTGGTCTGTTGTCACTGATTGCACTTTTCAGTATTTTCCATTTTGTTGTGGGTGCGATGTTGTAATTTATCGCTGTGATGTCTATTGCGGATTCTGTGCCTGTGGACTTGGATAGATAGGTGTTCTTTTCGTTATTTAACGGCGTAAGGTCGAGGTCGGTTAGCATGTCCTCAACCTGCTGATCATTGTTACCCTGGACAGGTGATCCCCAAGTTGGTCTTTCGGCGTTAAAATCACCAAGTATGATTGCGATATCCGAAGACGCTTCACTTAATGTCTCTATCAGGCCTGTATTGATGCTAGTATTATCGTGGTGATAAACATTTATGATTGGAATTGTTTTATCTGTAAGATAGATTTCTATTGCCTGAGCTTCTGTCGTGCTTTCTCTAGGCTTACTCTGATTATAGGCGATTTCCTTTAATAAAAACGGCAAGTCCAACTTCGAATTTTCCCGGTCTGTCCATTCGTAGTGTTGTATAATCTTTGATATTGAATCGCAGATTCTGATTCATTTTGTCTCCTGAGGACAATTAATATGTACATTGTTGTCACAGAGAAGACAAGTCAGCTCTTTATTTTCCTGTGGGTACCATTTATATTGAGTTGTAGTAGATTGAATTGTGTCCTCGTAGTAGATTTCTCATCATTAGCTCGAGCTGCAGCTCCTGACGCGGCGGTTACCCCGGACGCGGTAGCATTACTGGAGATATCAGTTTTGCTCTTCATTTGAAAATGGGTGTCATTGCAACGTTAGTCATCTTGGAAACGAACCAGAATTTGGTCAAATATTCCAAGGGTCCAGGGGGGACCGTAAGGAGGTGCGGTCGAACTTCTCCCCTTCCCCCTGGAATGCCGTCACTACAGGATAAAGCACTCTTGGTGAATTTTTTAAATGGTGATTCAGAATCTGCCACTGAAGCTTTACGAGCGTTTCGTTTCTTTAAAGATATTCGAAGCGGTAAAGGACCAATGAGTTGCTACTCTCTAAAGCGATTGATTAAAAGTTTTGAGGAAACTGGATCTCTGGAAACAAAACCTCGGAGTGGTAAACCATCGACATGCAAGTCAGTGGCTGTTACGGTTTTGCAGAATGCTGAAGCTATTGAAACGTTATCCACGTATGGAGAAGTAAGTGCTAGACAAGTTTATCGACAAACGGGGATTTCGTATGGAACAGTTTGGAGAGAACACACATATATAATTTTTCTATAAAAATATCCTAACAAAATTCAAAGTTTTCACAAGTTGAAAGTCAGCGATTTTGAGAAGCGTCAAGAATTCGCTGCATGGGTTTTCCGGCAAATTGATATTAACGAAAACTGGCTGTCAAATGTTCTAAGAACAGATGAAGCTAACTTTTATCTAAAGGGAGAATTTAACATTCAAAACTGCCTCATTTTCGCAACAGAAAACCCTAGGATTTTCACAGAAATACCACTTCATCAGCACAGAGTTACAGTTTTGTGTGGGTTCACTTCTTCTTTTATTATTGGGCCATTTTTTCTTTGAAAAAATTAATGGAAGAACTTTTAAAACCGTTTTTGTAACTGGTGAACGTTATGTTCAACTTTTGAGAGAAAAGGTTATTCCCATATTGCAGGACAGACAAGCACTAAGCGAAATAACATTCATGCAAGATGGAGGACCTCCTCATATCTCCCGCGGTGCCAAACAATTGCTGAAGGATACGTTCGGTGGAATTCGTTGATAAGTCCCCACTTTATATACCAGTGTCCCCCAATATCACCAGACTTGACGCCTTACAATTTCGGTTATGGGGGTACATTAAGTTGCGTTTTTATCGATGCCGGCCTACCACATTGGCCATGTTGAAGGCTTCTATCAGATGGCACGTTTTATAAATTTCAACTATTTAATTATGACCATTCTGTCATCTATCGTCTGCAGGCGGTGTTTGAGAATGAAAGGGGCCACATTGAGCAAGGATTGTGACCTAATACAAGAGAGAAGGCAGTTACCTCCTACGTTATATTTTGCAGCTCTTTGTTTTGGGTTATGGGAATAATAAATGCTCTCCTCACATCTTGACTCTTTTTTTTCTGTAAACAGTAATTTTTTTGTTTTTCATTTGCCCACATTTTATATTTTGTCGTGCAGGCCAAAGTGTTATAACTTCTCGAATAACACTGGTATACACAAAAGGTCGATTTAAAAATGATTTTTTTTGAGGGGATACATTTTCAAAATTATGTACAGTATAATAAACAATGATAACATTTGACAAACCCATAGGATATTTGGAATAAAGTACGACAAATATATTTTGTCACTCCCCTCTATATTCCAATCTTGGATCATGACAAATATCCAGTTAAATAGTCAAGTGTCGACAATTAGTCAAGAAACTATACATTCCTTATAGCACGAAATCCTATTAGTAGTGCCATCATAATTTTTGGTACTATATTAACATTTCAAAAATCGTGTATTGATATCAGTAGTTATTTTCAAACATTCAATTTATTTCACAAAACTCCATCTAAAATATAATTTTTTTTTGCTACATGTTTTAATTTGCATATACCTATTTTACATATCTCAGCTTGTATTTAAAAATCGTCAACCAATTCTTCTAACTTTTGGCGAAATGGTGTTTTATTAATTTATCATTTGATATTATTAGGGTTCTTTCCTGGTATTCAAAAAGTAAAAATACGTGTCGTTCAGTTATATTTTTCAATTTATCAAACAATTTGGCCGCTTAATCGCTGATTCTGGTAGGGCGCCATCTAGCGAATAAAGTTGTAACTAAAATCAATTTCGAAATTTTCATTATTTGCCATAAAAAAATCCCATTGCATTCTGAACACAATGGTGTTTACCGCATTGCTCTAGCGCAAATAATCGCGGAGTTATTAATTTTTAAAGTTGTGCGGGACTTTTGGATCACCCTGTATAATAATAATTTAATATATTATATAATAATGTGTATATAAAATAGTATTTATTATTAATTTGTTAACGTGATAATCCTGTTGAAGGACTGACAAGTCCGAAAGCTTGAAAATAAAAAGTTGCACAAGAAACTTAACCCTGGAAGCTTTATTTATTGTATAATACTAAAGACCTTTTGTTATAAAAGGACAAAATCAAAATTGTATTTTCATAAAAGTGAATAGAGATTTGTCATTTTGTATAAACAGATGTCTGTGATATTACTTCTTCTCTTTCAAGATATTTTCTACTTAAACATTTTGCTTGTTCGTCATATTCCGTGCGGTGTTGAGCTGGCATGTAAACTAAGCCTAGTAGAGTCCCGAGAAATCAACATGGCGTCATGTCGTGACAACATGACGTCAGCTCATCAATAATCAATATTTCCATACGCTTACACTAGTGTCTAACTGCGCCTGTATTAGGCCTATTGCAGTATATTACACATATGTGTGGTGTAACTGGATATTTCTCTATTTTTCTATGTCACTCCAAAAGTTTTTGCACAATCAATATTAAATAATTAAAAGATAAATTTTACTATTAAAATCTACATGCATTTTTAGTAATTATGCAAGATTTCATCCGTGAAAACCAATTATCGAAGCACTTACACCAGTTATCTTCCGGGATGGAATTTACGGCATTGATAAAGGCTTGCAGTGCTTCATCATCGGTGTCAAATTTTATCCCTTTCAAAAATAACTTAAATTTTGGAAATAAAAAAGTCACAAGGTGCTAGGTCTGGTGAATATGATGGATGGGTGACTAATTATAAACCAGAGTTGGCTAAAAGGTCTAATGTTTGGGCTGAGATGTGCGGTCTTGCATTATCATGGTGAAGAAGGACTCCTCTGCTTTGCCTGATTTTTCAAATACTGCTGGAAGGTATTTTGTTGTATACCAGTCACTATTAACTGTCTTTCGATCTTCTAACTTCACAATATCAATGAAACCACTTTTTCTAGAAAAAACAAGCGACCATTTGTTTTTCAACACTTCGAGCTCTGCGAACTTTCTTAGGAGGATGTAATTTTGAAGAGCACCAAAGAGTAGGTTGCCGTTTTGTTTCTGGATCAAAATTGTAAATCTAAGTTTCGTCACCTGTAATAATATTAAAAACAGCCTTGCCTTCATCAAATTTTTTCAACATGATATTACACCGTTTAACGCGACCAAGTTTTTAGCCTTCAGTCAAGCTGTGAGGTACCCATCTACTAACAAGTTTCCCATATGCTACAAATGTGGTACAACAGAACACGAGGGGCATGAATGCCCAAACAACACATTGAAACGCCATAACTGCTCTAAAAATGTAGGGGCCCCATTTGAAGCACTAGCCCTTAAGCCACCTCCCGGGCATGTCCCGTGTTAATGCACAAATATCCAAGATTATAAACATGATTATAAGTCCCTCAAAGTTCTACAGGCCAACCTCAGAAAGTCGCCAGCGCTGTTCTGAAACTGTCCCAACTAGTAAACGAAACATAATACTGCCTGGGAACTCCCCCGAAACTTTAGATGGCCCAACAGCAGATTTTTAACGTTTGCTTCACCTTGCAACTACGTCCCCTCTGGAATAGTTATACGTCTTCATCCTGTACAGGTTGACTCCTCTGACCCAAACATCACTGCTACAATGGTTTGGCTTGGCAAACAAGCCCTCTTAGTTTGCTCAGATTACTGGCATCATGACATAGCAGAATATGACTTTCTACCAAGTCTTGAATCCATCATTACCACATGTGTCATTCCAAGTGTTTTAGGCATGGACGCCCCGGGGTCTTGGTGCTATCAAGGATGCACGGGGTAAGTCTTGAAGTATCGTCTATGCTCACCAACTTCCACTTTCTGAGAGCCCCTGTGTATTACAAGTTGAGCAACGGACACCAGTTACCTCCATCGATGGCTTTAAGATCCCTAGCTGTCAGAGAAATTAGAACATACCTCCCTGAAATGGCATTCATAGACCATCTACCTATCCAAGATATAATATCCTTGGAGCGAGACACATCCTGCGTGGAGAGAGTATTCACAGCCTTCCTTGGCTCCTCTCTGTAACATGAAGTCTCCATGCCGCATTAGCCCACCAGGATATACATCTGTAGATGTAAAAGATATGGTGCCTTACCAGGATCCTCAAGAGGCCTGCAACGTTTCATCAAAGGACAAATAAGACCAGTATTCGAAGGTCCTCAATTAAAATTTGTATTTTATAGTGATCGTATTTGAGTCCACAATATTTGTTTTCAAATTGTGTAGCTTTATAAACAAATAAATATAAAACGCGTTTTATTATAGTATGTGATTATATACTAGTAACCAATAGAGAAAAAGCGTGACGTTTAAAAACTATACTTTGAACGAATTAAGCAATAATTCTGGGGTTTTGATAGAAATAAGTAATATATTACGAACCTATGTCTCAGTTAAAGAATTTTCACTTTGAATTTGATATTTTTTACGCATATAAACAAATTTAATTTATGCAAGCATCTAAATAAAATAATTTAGTGGGAACATATATAAGTAGACACCTTCAATTCAAAAAAGGTTTGTGGAAAAAAAAACATATTTAATACATTTCTTTTATCGGTATTATAACGGAGTGTTTTCAATTCAAACTTATAGTAAACACAACTGAATGACCTCTTAATTGTCCACTCCACATTCGTAGAAGAGAAAGATCCTTTATTACCTGAAGGTATAAAACAATTAAAAGATGGACAAAGAGAGATCAAATTCTATGTACATCAGCAGCTCACGCCGGCCTGTCCTACCCAATAACAGCTAGCCAACTAACAAACCAACAAGGCCTAGGCCACCAAGGCGCTATATAGGCAGAGATGTCAATTTGCACAGTCAATGCTAAAATGCGATGTAAATCACAATAGTATTCTATGGTAGATATATCTGGAATTATCGATATCAACAATAGCAAGCTTATTTACTAGTATAATATTAAAATTTAATGTATCAACTGCTAAATTTAGGAAATCCATTGAATGCTTAAATTTAAAATAATGCGCAAATATCCGTGTTCTTCAAAACCTGGTAAAAGAGTTAATACAAGGTTGTCCCAAAAGTTCGTAAACACTTCTAAAAATTTGAAATACCAATATTATTCGTCATAATATTATTCGCCGTTATGTATAATGCCTTTGTATTATGTATAAAGTAATTGTATTATGTATTATTATGTACTAGTAGAAAAGCCCGTCCAAGGACGGGATCGGCTAGAGCAGGTGGATTGAGAGGTTTGAATCGGTTCAAGTTCGACTTTTCCTTTGGAACAGCATTTATGAAACGTTTTACTGTATGTCGTTTGTTCCAATTTTTTCGAAATACTTTGCTCTACATTTTGGGCAAACTTGATCAAGTTGGCCACAAAAGTGCAGGGGAATTTGATCTTCCTCGAAACATGTCCCTGTTGGCAAAGGTAGATTATCTCCCTGTCGAATTATTTGCATCCTCAGCCTACTGTTTTCCCTTTGAAGGGCTCTTTGATTTTCGCTCATATTCATTCGGTATTGCCGTTGTTGTTCATTATGCCGTTCTCTTACGGGTGAATTTAAACGTCTTTGTCGCTGCTGTTCAATACGACGTTGCTTTGCTTCGATGGCCTCAACAATAGAAAGGGCTCTTTTAGGAGACATTGTTTATAAAAATAAAATAATCAAGCTAAATTAAAAAATAAAATTATTTAAAAAATATTATTCCTCAAATATTCACCGAATAAATTGCCGACGTCACGTCACACGCCACGTCACACAGAATGGACCAATCCTATTCGGCTTCAACGAACAGACGCTTTATTATCCCGTGCTCAGTCCCATCTCATCACGTAGTCAGTCCCATTTCATCCCGTGCTCAGTCCCATTTCATCCCGTGCTCAGTCCCATCTCATCACGTAGTCAGTCCCATTTCATCCCGTGCTCAGTCCCATCTCATCCCGTGCTCAGTCCCATCTCATCCCGTGGTCAGTCCCATCTCATCCCGTGGTCAGTCCCATCTCATCCCTTGCTCAGTCCCATCTCATCCCGTGCTCAGTTCCATCTCATCCCGTGGTCAGTCCCATCTCATCCCGCTGTCAGTCCCATCTCATCCCGTGCTCAGTCCCATCTCATACCGTGGTCAGTCCCATCTCATACCGTGGTCAGTCCCATCTCATCCCGTGTTCAGTCCCATCTCATCCCGTGCTCAGTCCCATCTCATCCCGTGCTCAGTCCCATCTCATCCCGTGCTCAGTCCCATCTCATCCCGTGATCATTCCCATCTCATCCCGTGATCATTCCCATCTCATCCCGTGCTCAGTCCCATCTCATCCCGTGCTCAGTCCCATCCCATCCCGTGCTCAGTCCCATCTCATCCCGTTCTCAGTCCCATCTCATCCCGTGGTCAGTCCCATCTCATCCCGCTGTCAGTCCCATCTCATCCCGTGCTCAGTCCCATCTCATCACGTAATCATTCCCATCTCATCCCGTGCTCAGTCCCATCTCATCCCGTGCTCAGTCCCATCTCATCCCGTGATCATTCCCATCTCATCCCGTGATCATTCCCATCTCATCCCGTGCTCAGTCCCATCTCATCCCGTGGTCAGTTTCACCTCATCCCGTGCTCAGTCCCATCTCATCCCTTGGTCAGTTTCATCTCATCCCGTGGTCAGTTTCATCTCATCCCGTGGTCAGTTTCATCTCATCCCTTGCTCAGTCCCATCTCATCCCGTGCTCAGTCCCATCTCATCCCGCTGTCAGTCCCATCTCATCCCGTGCTCAGTCCCATCTCATCCCGCTGTCAGTCCCATCTCATCCCGTGCTCAGTCCCATCTCATCCCGTGCTCAGTCCCATCTCATCCCGTGATCATTCCCATCTCATCCCGTGATCATTCCCGTCTCATCCCGTGATCATTGCCATCTCATCCCGTGATCATTCCCATCTCATCCCGTGCTCAGTCCCATCTCATCCCGTGCTCAGTCCCATCTCATCCCGTGCTCAGTGCCATCTCATCCCGTGTTCAGTCCCATCTCATCCCGTGATCATTCCCATCTCATCCCGTGATCATTCCCATCTCATCCCGTGCTCAGTCCCATCTCATCCCGTGCTCAGTCCCATCTCAACCCGTGGTCAGTCCCATCTCATCCCGTGGTCAGTCCCATCTCATCCCGTGCTCAGTCCCATTCCATTCCGTGCTCAGCCCCATCTCATCCCGTGCTCAGTCCCATCTCATCCCGCTGTCAGTCCCATCTCATCCCGTGATCATTCCCATCTCATCCCGTGATCATTCCCGTCTCATCCCGTGATCATTGCCATCTCATCCCGTGATCATTCCCATCTCATCCCGTGCTCAGTCCCATCTCATCCCGTGCTCAGTCCCATCTCATCCCGTGCTCAGTGCCATCTCATCGCGTGTTCAGTCCCATCTCATCCCGTGATCATTCACATCTCATCCCGTGATCATTCCCATCTCATCCCGTGCTCAGTCCCATCTCAACCCGTGGTCAGTCCCATCTCATCCCGTGGTCAGTCCCATCTCATCCCGTGCTCAGTCCCATTCCATTCCGTGCTCAGCCCCATCTCATCCCGTGCTCAGTCCCATCTCATCCCGCTGTCAGTCCCATCTCATCCCGTGCTCAGTCCCATCTCATCCCGTGGTCAGTCCCATCTCATCCCGTGTTCAGTCCCATCTCATCCCGTGATCATTCCCATCTCATCCCGTGATCATTCCCATCTCATCCCGTGGTCAGTCCCATCTCATCCCGTGCTCAGTCCCATCTCATCCCGTGGTCAGTCCCATCTCATCCCGTGGTCAGTCCCATCTCATCCCTTGCTCAGTCCCATCTCATCCCGTGCTCAGTTCCATCTCATCCCGTGGTCAGTCCCATCTCATCCCGCTGTCAGTCCCATCTCATCCCGTGCTCAGTCCCATCTCATCCCGTGTTCAGTCCCATCTCATCCCGTGTTCAGTCCCATCTCATCCCGTGCTCAGTCCCATCTCATCCCGGGCTCAGTCCCATCTCATCCCGTGCTCAGTCCCATCTCATCCCGTGATCATTCCCATCTCATCCCGTGCTCAGTCCCATCTCATCCCGTGCTCAGTCCCATCTCATCCCGTGGTCAGTCCCATCTCATCCCGTGGTCAGTCCCATCTCATCCCTTGCTCAGTCCCATCTCATCCCGTGCTCAGTTCCATCTCATCCCGTGGTCAGTCCCATCTCATCCCGCTGTCAGTCCCATCTCATCCCGTGCTCAGTCCCATCTCATCCCTTGGTCAGTTTCATCTCATCCCGTGGTCAGTTTCATCTCATCCCGTGGTCAGTGTCATCTCATCCCTTGCTCAGTCCCATCTCATCCCGTGCTCAGTCCCATCTCATCCCGCTGTCAGTCCCATCTCATCCCGTGCTCAGTCCCATCTCATCCCGCTGTCAGTCCCATCTCATCCCGTGCTCAGTCCCATCTCATCCCGTGCTCAGTCCCATCTCATCCCGTGATCATTCCCATCTCATCCCGTGATCATTCCCGTCTCATCCCGTGATCATTGCCATCTCATCCCGTGATCATTCCCATCTCATCCCGTGCTCAGTCCCATCTCATCCCGTGCTCAGTCCCATCTCATCCCGTGCTCAGTGCCATCTCATCCCGTGTTCAGTCCCATCTCATCCCGTGATCATTCCCATCTCATCCCGTGATCATTCCCATCTCATCCCGTGCTCAGTCCCATCTCATCCCGTGCTCAGTCCCATCTCAACCCGTGGTCAGTCCCATCTCATCCCGTGGTCAGTCCCATCTCATCCCGTGCTCAGTCCCATTCCATTCCGTGCTCAGCCCCATCTCATCCCGTGCTCAGTCCCATCTCATCCCGCTGTCAGTCCCATCTCATCCCGTGATCATTCCCGTCTCATCCCGTGATCATTCCCGTCTCATCCCGTGATCATTGCCATCTCATCCCGTGATCATTCCCATCTCATCCCGTGCTCAGTCCCATCTCATCCCGTGCTCAGTCCCATCTCATCCCGTGCTCAGTGCCATCTCATCCCGTGTTCAGTCCCATCTCATCCCGTGATCATTCCCATCTCATCCCGTGATCATTCCCATCTCATCCCGTGCTCAGTCCCATCTCAACCCGTGGTCAGTCCCATCTCATCCCGTGGTCAGTCCCATCTCATCCCGTGCTCAGTCCCATTCCATTCCGTGCTCAGCCCCATCTCATCCCGTGCTCAGTCCCATCTCATCCCGCTGTCAGTCCCATCTCATTCCGTGCTCAGTCCCATCTCATCCCGTGGTCAGTCCCATCTCATCCCGTGTTCAGTCCCATCTCATCCCGTGATCATTCCCATCTCATCCCGTGATCATTCCCATCTCATCCCGTGGTCAGTCCCATCTCATCCCGTGCTCAGTCCCATCTCATCCCGTGGTCAGTCCCATCTCATCCCGTGGTCAGTCCCATCTCATCCCTTGCTCAGTCCCATCTCATCCCGTGCTCAGTTCCATCTCATCCCGTGGTCAGTCCCATCTCATCCCGCTGTCAGTCCCATCTCATCCCGTGCTCAGTCCCATCTCAAACCGTGGTCAGTCCCATCTCA
This sequence comes from Cordylochernes scorpioides, assembly GCA_030710605.1. Classification (NCBI taxonomy): domain Eukaryota; kingdom Metazoa; phylum Arthropoda; class Arachnida; order Pseudoscorpiones; family Chernetidae; genus Cordylochernes; species Cordylochernes scorpioides. The sequence continues at coordinate 161,331,053 of CP092865.1, read as the reverse complement.
TCCCGTGTTCAGTCCCATCTCATCCCGTGCTCAGTCCCATCTCATCCCGTGCTCAGTCCCATCTCATCCCGTGCTCAGTCCCATCTCATCCCGTGATCATTCCCATCTCATCCCGTGCTCAGTCCCATCTCATCCCGTGCTCAGTCCCATCTCATCCCGTGGTCAGTCCCATCTCATCCCGTGGTCAGTCCCATCTCATCCCTTGCTCAGTCCCATCTCATCCCGTGCTCAGTTCCATCTCATCCCGTGGTCAGTCCCATCTCATTCCGCTGTCAGTCCCATCTCATCCCGTGCTCAGTCCCATCTCATACCGTGGTCAGTCCCATCTCATCCCGTGTTCAGTCCCATCTCATCCCGTGCTCAGTCCCATCTCATCCCGTGCTCAGTCCCATCTCATCCCGTGCTCAGTCCCATCTCATCCCGTGATCATTCCCATCTCATCCCGTGATCATTCCCATCTCATCCCGTGCTCAGTCCCATCTCATCCCGTGCTCAGTCCCATCCCATCCCGTGCTCAGTCCCATCTCATCCCGTTCTCAGTCCCATCTCATCCCGTGGTCAGTCCCATCTCATCCCGCTGTCAGTCCCATCTCATCCCGTGCTCAGTCCCATCTCATCCCGTATTCAGTCCCATCTCATCCCGTGATCATTCCCATCTCATCCCGTGCTCAGTCCCATCTCATCCCGTGCTCAGTCCCATCTCATCCCGTGATCATTCCCATCTCATCCCGTGATCATTCCCATCTCATCCCGTGCTCAGTCCCATCTCATCCCGTGGTCAGTTTCACCTCATCCCGTGCTCAGTCCCATCTCATCCCTTGGTCAGTTTCATCTCATCCCGTGGTCAGTTTCATCTCATCCCGTGGTCAGTTTCATCTCATCCCTTGCTCAGTCCCATCTCATCCCGTGCTCAGTCCCATCTCATCCCGCTGTCAGTCCCATCTCATCCCGTGCTCAGTCCCATCTCATCCCGCTGTCAGTCCCATCTCATCCCGTGCTCAGTCCCATCTCATCCCGTGCTCAGTCCCATCTCATCCCGTGTTCAGTCCCATCTCATCCCGTGATCATTCCCATCTCATCCCGTGATCATTCCCGTCTCATCCCGTGATCATTGCCATCTCATCCCGTGATCATTCCCATCTCATCCCGTGCTCAGTCCCATCTCATCCCGTGCTCAGTCCCATCTCATCCCGTGCTCAGTCCCATCTCAACCCGTGGTCAGTCCCATCTCATCCCGTGGTCAGTACCATCTCATCCCGTGGTCAGTCCCATCTCATCCCGTGCTCAGTCCCATCTCATCCCGTGCTCAGTCCCATCTCATCCCGTGCTCAGTGCCATCTCATCCCGTGTTCAGTCCCATCTCATCCCGTGATCATTCCCATCTCATCCCGTGATCATTCCCATCTCATCCCGTGCTCAGTCCCATCTCATCCCGTGCTCAGTCCCATCTCAACCCGTGGTCAGTCCCATCTCATCCCGTGGTCAGTCCCATCTCATCCCGTGCTCAGTCCCATTCCATTCCGTGCTCAGCCCCATCTCATCCCGTGCTCAGTCCCATCTCATCCCGCTGTCAGTCCCATCTCATCCCGTGCTCAGTCCCATCTCATCCCGTGGTCAGTCCCATCTCATCCCGTGTTCAGTCCCATCTCATCCCGTGATCATTCCCATCTCATCCCGTGATCATTCCCATCTCATCCCGTGCTCAGTCCCATCTCATCCCGTGGTCAGTCCCATCTCATCCCGTGGTCAGTCCCATCTCATCCCGTGGTCAGTCCCATCTCATCCCTTGCTCAGTCCCATCTCATCCCGTGCTCAGTTCCATCTCATCCCGTGCTCAGTCCCATCTCATCCCGTGCTCAGTCCCATCTCATCCCGTGATCATTCCCATCTCATCCCGTGATCATTCCCATCTCATCCCGTGCTCAGTCCCATCTCATCCCGTGGTCAGTTTCACCTCATCCCGTGCTCAGTCCCATCTCATCCCTTGGTCAGTTTCATCTCATCCCGTGATCAGTTTCATCTCATCCCGTGGTCAGTTTCATCTCATCCCTTGCTCAGTCCCATCTCATCCCGTGCTCAGTCCCATCTCATCCCGCTGTCAGTCCCATCTCATCCCGTGCTCAGTCCCATCTCATCCCGCTGTCAGTCCCATCTCATCCCGTGCTCAGTCCCATCTCATCCCGTGCTCAGTCCCATCTCATCCCGTGTTCAGTCCCATCTCATCCCGTGATCATTGCCATCTCATCCCGTGATCATTCCCGTCTCATCCCGTGATCATTGCCATCTCATCCCGTGATCATTCCCATCTCATCCCGTGCTCAGTCCCATCTCATCCCGTGCTCAGTCCCATCTCATCCCGTGCTCAGTCCCATCTCAACCCGTGGTCAGTCCCATCTCATCCCGTGGTCAGTACCATCTCATCCCGTGGTCAGTCCCATCTCATCCCGTGGTCAGTCCCATCTCATCCCGTGCTCAGTCCCATCTCATCCCGTGCTCAGTGCCATCTCATCCCGTGTTCAGTCCCATCTCATCCCGTGATCATTCCCATCTCATCCCGTGATCATTCCCATCTCATCCCGTGCTCAGTCCCATCTCATCCCGTGCTCAGTCCCATCTCAACCCGTGGTCAGTCCCATCTCATCCCGTGGTCAGTCCCATCTCATCCCGTGCTCAGTCCCATTCCATTCCGTGCTCAGCCCCATCTCATCCCGTGCTCAGTCCCATCTCATCCCGCTGTCAGTCCCATCTCATCCCGTGCTCAGTCCCATCTCATCCCGTGGTCAGTCCCATCTCATCCCGTGTTCAGTCCCATCTCATCCCGTGATCATTCCCATCTCATCCCGTGATCATTCCCATCTCATCCCGTGCTCAGTCCCATCTCATCCCGTGGTCAGTTTCATCTCATCCCGTGCTCAGTCCCATCTCATCCCGTGCTCAGTCCCATCTCATCCCGTGCTCAGTCCCATACCATCCCGTGCTCAGTCCCATCTCATCCCGTGCTCAGTCCCATCTCATCCCGTGATCAGTCCCATCTCATCCCGCTGTCAATTCCATCTCATCCCGTGCTCAGTCCCATCTCATCCCGTGCTCAGTCCCATCTCATCCCGTGTTCAGTCCCATCTCATCCCGTGATCATTCCCATCTCATCCCGTGATCATTCCCATCTCATCCCGTGCTCAGTCCCATCTCATCCCGTGCTCAGTCCCATCTCATCCCGTGCTCAGTCCCATCTCATCCCGTGTTCAGTCCCATCTCATCCCGTGATCATTCCCATCTCATCCCGTGCTCAGTCCCTTCTCATCCCGTGCTCAGTCCCATCTCAACCCGTGGTCAGTACCATCTCATCCCGCTGTCAGTCCCATCTCATCCCGTGCTCAGTCCCATCTCATCCCTTGCTCAGTCCCATCTCATCCCGTGCTCAGTCCCATCTCATCCCGTGCTCAGTCCCATCTCATCCCGTGTTCAGTCCCATCTCATCCCGTGATCAATCCCATCTCATCCCGTGATCATTCCCATCTCATCCCGTGGTCAGTCCCATCTCATCCCGCTGTCAGTCCCATCTCATCCCGTGCTCAGTCCCATCTCATCCCGTGCTCAGTCCCATCTCATCCCGTGTTCAGTCCCATCTCATCCCGTGATCATTCCCATCTCATCCCGTGATCATTCCCATCTCATCCCGTGCTCAGTCCCATCTCATCCCGTGGTCAGTTTCATCTCATCCCGTGCTCAGTCCCATCTCATCCCGTGGTCAGTTTCATCTCATCCCGTGCTCAGTCCCATCTCATCCCGTGCTCAGTCCCATCCCATCCCGTGCTCAGTCCCATCTCATCCCGTGCTCAGTCTCATCTCATCCCGTGGTCAGTCCCATCTCATCCCGTGCTCAGTCCCATCTCATCCCGTGCTCAGTCCCATCTCATCCCGTGCTCAGTCCCATCTCATCCCGTTTTCAGTCCCATCTCATCCCGTGATCATTCCCATCTCATCCCGTGATCATTCCCATCTCATCCCGTGCTCAGTCCCATCTCATCCCGTGCTCAGTCCCATCCCATCCCGTGCTCAGCCCCATCTCATCCCGTGCTCAGTCCCATCTCATCCCGCTGTCAGTCCCATCTCATCCCGTGCTCAGTCCCATCTCATCCCGTGCTCAGTCCCATCTCATCCCGTGCTCAGTCCCATCTCATCCCGTGGTCAGTCCCATCTCATCCCGCTGTCAGTCCCATCTCATCCCGTGCTCAGTCCCATCTCATCCCGTGCTCAGTCCCATCTCATCCCGTGTTCAGTCCCATCTCATCCCGTGATCATTCCCATCTCATCCCGTGATCATTCCCATCTCATCCCGTGCTCAGTCCCATCTCATCCCGTGCTCAGTTTCATCTCATCCCGTGCTCAGTCCCATCTCATCCCGTGGTCAGTTTCATCTCATCCCGTGCTCAGTCCCATCTCATCCCGTGCTCAGTCCCATCCCATCCCGTGCTCAGTCCCATCTCATCCCGTGCTCAGTCTTATCTCATCCCGTGGTCAGTCCCATCTCATCCCGTGCTCAGTCCCATCTCATCCCGTGCTCAGTCCCATCTCATCCCGTGCTCAGTCCCATCTCATCCCGTTTTCAGTCCCATCTCATCCCGTGATCATTCCCATCTCATCCCGTGATCATTCCCATCTCATCCCGTGGTCAGTCCCATCTCATCCCGTGCTCAGTCCCATCCCATCCCGTGCTCAGCCCCATCTCATCCCGTGCTCAGTCCCATCTCATCCCGCTGTCAGTCCCATCTCATCCCGTGCTCAGTCCCATCTCATCCCGTGCTCAGTCCCATCTCATCCCGTGCTCAGTCCCATCTCAACCCGTGGTCAGTCCCATCTCATCCCGTGGTCAGTACCATTTCAGCCGGCCACGTCACTTAAGTGGGGGCGGCCAAGCCAATCAGGTTTGAACACGTGACACAGAATGGACCAATCCTATTCGGCTTCAACGAACAGACGCTTTATTATATGTGATAATATTATTCGCCAAGTAATAAGAACAACATGAACTTTTGGGACAAACTTATACTTTGTCTTAAAAATCTGCGTTTTTAAAATTTCCTTTTCAATGTTAATAATCATTTGAATATTTGTAAATAATTTTAGCACTTCAATATTAATGCTTTTAAAGAACTGTTTTAAGATCGAAATCTTATAGTATAGGCTCTTATAACGAAATAACACTGTATATATCACACAAGATAATTTGAAAAATAAATAAAACCTGTGAAATAGAACCTCTAAATATATAAAATACTGACCATGTAAAATTAAATAAATATATTATAGATATACTCGTAGATTTTCAATTAAAAAGACATATATTGGATCAAAATATAAGTTATTTGCCGAAATGTCAGTTGGCTGAACGCCAACCTTTTTCAAGGTATTACAACATATTTATGTGTCAATAACTGTTGTAATACCTTGAAAAAGGTTGGCGTTCAGCCAACTGAAATATTGGTAAATATATTATATTTTGATTCAATATATATATATATATATATATGTCTTTTTAATTTAAGATACTATAGTTTAAAAAGAGTACAAATCACTAAATAATTAACGCATTTTAAAAAGAAATATTTTTGTCGCTCGCGTTGTATCTCTCCTAAATCAAAAAGCTTTAAGAATTTATAAATATAAAATTTGTTTTTCCATCTACATGTGTTTTAAAAACACTAAGTATAATAGTGCTCTATTTTCTAATAATTATAACTTTTGTGTTAGTTTTTTTTTCAAAATTATAAAATTGCCTCACTTTTTTTTCATTATTTTATATCATATATGGTGCAAAACAGGCAAAATGCATTAGAACAATGGGTTTTAAAATTAATAAAAATAATGTTTTATTCAAAAGGAGGGGGGAGTCATTTTTTGTGCGTAAAAAAACAATTATCTCGTGTTTTTATAAAATTAAATGGTGCCTATGTATATATATATTTTTTTTTTTAAATTACAGGTTTCAAACTATATGCTTATTACGATTTGAAAACGATTGAAACATTCTAACAGAGGTTTTCTTTACTATTCAAATTACAATAGAAGGAATCGCACGATATCATTGCTAAGAAGAGATAATGGTTGTGTTTCATGCTATTATATTTTAATTAATAATAATTAATGACATAAAATACAGTTTAATATATTTAAACTTTGAAATGTATTATAATTTCAAAATCCCCCCATAATAAATGAGCCTAAATACAATATTTTAATTCTTTAGCAACCGTATTTTAAAATTATTGAAATATAAAATATTTACCAGATAATAATAATAAAATGCATACATTTTTAATTTATACTTAGTAATAATATATATCACAAACTAATTTGTTACAAACGTTTTTGGAATATTTTTATATTTATAAACATTAATTAGATTGAAGATTTTTAGTGATTTTAAAAATATTTACACACATTTTTAATAAATTGACTTTAACGTGTTTTCAGATAAAACAAAGTAGTTTGCATCAATTTAAATAAATATATAATTTGCAGAAATATATAAAAATATTTGCAGAAATATATAAAAAATTTGCAAATAAACCTTTGATTTTATTGAGAACAATTTTTTCATTAATTAAATTTTTATTTTGTACATATACAGGTGTTTCTCTTTTAAGATAACATATTTTACTTTAGTGACAACACATTTTACACTTTAATACAACCTTTTACACTTTTTATTAAAAAAATTTCATTAATCGCTATTTTTCGATTTACAAATTTTTAGCAATTATACATTAGAAATTTTGGATTTAAAAAAATATATATATTTTATTTTAATTGAAATTATTCTATACAAAACATGTTATAACCATTTTTCATTCATGAAAATAAATCGTGTGCATTTGATATTTCTTTTAAATAAAGTATCACTATTTACTATGACGTTGGGGTTTTTTTTTTTTCTTTATTATATATTTCTGCTCTCTCTCTCTCGGCCGTGCGGCCACGCGGCGCGCGAGCTCCTCGTTTTTCGCCGATGGAGGCGAGGGATATTGAGCTGACCAACCAATATGCCCTACTGGCGGAATGCTCGGCTCAAAAGCTATCTAACTGTGTAGGTCTTGTTGACAGAGACCAAGAAATGGCCGAGTTATCGGATAAAGTTGAAAATTCGATAATTGTTAGCGTTAAAAGCAACAATGAAACAAGAAAAATGCAAATTTTGCATTAAATTCTAGCATTAGCTATGCAAATTGGGCTGATCGTGTTGAGGCTTTGGAAAATACATCTACTTCTGAAGGTTACCAAAAGCCTAAAGGCGCTAAAAGAAAGGACCGGGACCCCGAAGGCAATCCAGCTAAGGTCCCAAAGGCCGATAACATCCCAGCAACGCCAAGTCAACCACCAAAAAGGGTGGCAAGAGACGCTGTGATACAGCTGAAGAACAACCGACAACAGCAGGCTCTGAGCAAGGCCAGATCAGCGGCAGCATCATTCGACCAATGCTGCTACATTGAATACTGCGCTGACTTCAGTCCAGTGCAGTACATCAAGGCACTGGAGGAAATGCTGGGAAAAGGCGCTGTCTTCCAGCTGATGAAGATGTCTGGCCAGGTAATGGTCGGGCTGGCCAACGTCGACTTGGCGGATCGTTTAGTTGAGGGGGGCCTCAACATCGGAACCACCTTCCTGAGAGCCTTCCCATATAGGCAAAGACCAGAAAAGATAGTACTGGGGAACCTCCCACTTGACATAAAAGACGAAGACGTCATCGCGGCGCTGCGGCCCTACTGCAGGGTTGTCTCCCTGACCCATGAGGTAGTGGCGAGTAGTGGCTACACCTGGACCACCGGCAACAGGGAGGTCTTCGTCCTTCTTAAAGATGGAATAAAACTCCAACAGCTCCCTGCCAAGCTGGTTATCGTCTCGAAAGGCGAATCAACGTCTGCCTACATCACCTACGGCGTTAGGTGTAGTAAATGCCACCGGCAAGGACATCGGCGCGCCGCATGCCCCTTGGGGATCAGCGGGGAACGTCATCAGGACACCCGCCAGGACCCGGTGTCGAGGCCTCCCTCTTCCAAGCCCATTCCCTTCAACAAATCCGCCCTCTCTACACCACCTGCGTAACTGTCTGCACCCTTCAAGCAGACCCCCTCAAAATCCTCCAGTCCTGCCGCGCCTGCGTCCGGGGCGAACTTCCCTGTCCGTCCCTACGAGACTCCAGCCCCCGAGCTTCCTGTTCCGGCGCCGAGCACCAGCCAGTTGCCGTCACGACCAGAGCCCTTCTTGACCAATACTGAGCCATCAGCGGCTCCTGCAAAGGAGAACCAAACCATGACTGTACCATCCATCCAGTCTACTACCCCCGTGGCCCAAATCCTATCTCCCTCTCAGATCCTTCAGGAGAGGGATGAGGTAGAGAATATTTTCATAGAGCTAAACGCTGACTCTATTCTGGCCCCTCTCTATGAAGAGGTTGATGATGATGAAGTAGTGGCCGCGGTTCTATACCGCTCTGACAGAGAAGTACTCCTCGATGAACTCTCCGATGGAAACAGGAAAATTCTTTACGAATTCCTCGGCAATGTAATTGAGCACGTTGAGGACAAAAACCCCTTCATAAGCACGGGCCTTTCCGAACTCAGGGTGGCCTTGAACTCTTGACATTGTCCAGACGTCCCTTCAGAGAAGGCTCATGTCTGATGTAAATATATATATAGATTATTATTATTATTACTTATTTATTCATTCTTTTTTCCGTATTATAACTAAATTTGGCACTATATCCCTATATATAGTCACGACCGTCTGTCGTGGCCTCTGTCACGGATAATATACAGTTATCATCGTCATGCGTTCTTAATTCTGTCACCGTTTGCTTTTGGTTCAGTGGTAGAATGCTCGCCTGCCACGCGGGCGCCCCGGGTTCGATTCCCGGCCGATGCATTTTTTTTTTTTTTTACAATTTTTAAAACTCATTTTTATATTATACAAGAATGACATACACGGCGCCAATTTATAATTGTAACGAATAGTATTTGAATAAAAGCATTTAATCGGGTAAACCCCGGGCGTTGTAGATTATAAACACAAGGTAATAAGACCACATCCATGATAAGGTACAGTTTGGATTATAGATTATAAACACAAGGTAATAAGACCACATCCATGATAAGGTACAATTTGGATTATAGATTATAAACACAAGGTAATAAGACAACATCCATGATAAGGTACAGTTTGGATTATAGATTATAAACACAAGGTAATAAGACCACATCCATGATAAGGCACAATTTGAATTATAGATTATAAACACAAGGTAACAAGACCACATCCATGATAAGGTACAATTTGGATTATTATTAATATATATAGTCACGACCGTCTGTCGTGGCCTCTGTCACGGATAATATACAGTTATCATCGTCATGCGTTCTTAATTCTGTCACCGTTTGCTTTTGGTTCAGTGGTAGAATGCTCGCCTGCCACGCGGGCGCCCCGGGTTCGATTCCCGGCCGATTCATTTTTTTTTTTTTTACAATTTTTAAAACTCATTTTTATATTATACAAGAATGACATCCACGGCGCCAATTTATAATTGTAACGAATAGTATTTGAATAAAAGCATTTAATCGGGTAAACCCCGGGCGTTGCCCGGGTCATTCGGCTAGTAATATTATATGAACGATTAATAAATCAGTTTCAATCTCTCTCTCTCGGCCGTGCGGTCACGCGGCGCGCGAGCTCCGCGTTTTTTGGGTCTGAGATGGAGAATGTGGAGTTAGGTAACCCCTTTGAGGTATTGGCTGAAAGCCAAGAGAATGGGCTGCAAGCTCATGTCAACCTCACCAAAATCGGCCAAGTCTCCGCCAAGGAATCACCAATTGAATCTGAAATGCCTGAAAGTCATTCAGATTCAAAAAATGACAAGCATGCAAATACTAAGCCGGCGGCGGACGGCGGACATGCAAATTCTTGCCGCAATTGGGCTGATTGCCCGGAACAGGAAGACCAGCTTATCGAGAGACAAGATGTGGGCTTTACCAAAGTGGGCGGCTCCAAGAAGAGGCCTCATGAATCTGACTACGCCAAGTCGGGGACCAAAAAGGGATGCATCCAGGCACCGGGAATCCCTTCAAACAGCAGCAGGCCACGAGCCACACCAAGACCCAGCAAGGTGCACGAGTGCCAGACCACCAGGCAGAAGCAGGCAACCTTCCGAGCAAGGTCGGCAGCGGGGCAGGCGGACCAGTGTGTCTACCTGGAATTCTGCGCAGACTTCACACAAGAACAATACTTCCGGGCGTTGGAAGCGAAGCTGGGCAAGGGAACCATCTACCAGCTAACAAAGATGGAGGGACGCATCCTGATCGGCCTCTCCAGCGTGCAGCTCGCCGATAAACTAATAGAGGAGGGTCTCAACGACGAAGACGCCACCCTGCGTGCTTTCCCCCTCAGGAAGAGGGCCGAGAGAATCGTGCTCGGCAACGTGCTCTTCTTCGTAGAGGACGCTGACTTCGTCACTGCGCTGCGGCCCTACGGACAGGTCACGTCCATCATCCAGAAGATGATACAACTGGAGGATTCCTGCTGGGCTGATGCTCGTCGGGAAGCTTTTATAACTCTGCGCGACGGAGTAAAACTCTCCCAGATCCCTGCCCGGCTGGACGTCAAGGTCAAGGGAGTGGTCACGCACATCTACGTGACCTACGGCATCAAGTGTTCCCTGTGCTACAAGCAGGGACACAAGCGGGCCAATTGTCCTCGCAAGACTCGTCTCCGGGAGGACAAGCTGGTGCTCATTGTGGATGCTCCTGATGCGTGCCTTAAACCCTGGACCAAACCGCCGTCCACTTCGAACGCCCCTCCTGTTGCCACAGCACTACCTACTGCTGCTGTGGTCGCAGATCCTCCTCCCAGCGACACAGTGAGAGCAGAAGAGGCGGTCGTCCTGACTCCTCCTACACCGGAAAATCAAAGCGAATCTCTGCCCGAATCTTCCCAAGAAAAGCGCTTTCTGGTCGAGAATCAGATGGACGATCTTCTGAAGAACAAAAAGACATCTGAAGCCATCGCTCATGACCAGAAGCTGAGCCTGAATAGAGAATAATTCCTTCAAGCAATCACGCATAATGGGGAAATGGACAGATTGATTAGAAAATCAAACAACGATCAGAGAAAGGCCATTGCCAACTTGGCCACCGCGTTTATGGCTCTGACAGGGGACACGAGTTGTACCCTGTAAAAGAAGCTATCGCGGGCCAGAACTTCTGCTTGCAGGCACAAATGAACTTCCGAGTTGCGACCCTGAACACGCGCGGCATCGCCACTCTTCGCTGGAGAATCCAGCTCTGCTGCTTTCTCAAGGAGCATGAGATTGACGTCTGCTTCCTACAGGAGACGAACGTCATATCCCTGGACGACGCAGGAGATCTCTGCCATGGCTACAGCGCAGTCGTTGCACCCGCAACGACCACCGTAGGATCAGGCCTCGCCTGCGTCTTCGCGCCTGGGGTTGTTGTTCACCGGCAACAGATCCTATGGCCTGGAAAGATTGCTGCAATCGACCTCACCGTCCAGGGGGTCTCCATGACGTGTGTCAACGCCCACGTTTCTCATGCTTCTGAATAACGATGCCGCCAGCTCCAGATCATCGCAGCTTTGGCGAATAAAGAAGATACGTGGATCCTCGGTGACCTGAACATCACCGAGGAGTCGGCGAAGGACCTGGCATCGGGTTCAGCAGAAGCCCTCGCGGAGCTCCTAGACCAAGCCGACCTCGTCGACGTCGCCACCTTCTTTGATGCTGCACTGGAGCACACCAGGGTTGCCGCTATCGAAAGCCGGGTCGACGCGCGTCGTCTGGACAGAATCCTACTTCCATCAGGCTTCTGCGACCGCGTCACCCAATACCAAACAATCAACTATGCCTACTCGGACCACCGTGCCGTCCTGATCCAAGTAGGAGACCCAGGTCCTATAAGTCTTCCCTGCATTGGCAAGCTGCTGCGGTCAGACCTATTTTCCGATCGAATGGCAACGTTCATCGATGAAATATCGGAAGACTTAGCAAATACTTCACCCTCGATGTTAAGGGAACACTGGACTAGGATAAAGGCAGAACTAGTCGCGGAGATAAGATAACTCGCACCTGCCGTCGCCGAGTCCGGCGGTAGATACATCGAAAGAGCAAGCCACTTCCTGAGGCGGAGACTGGAGGACGACACAGCCCGCTCCGACTATCCTTCCATGTCGGACCTCGGGCGTTCCCTCCAAGCTAGATGTCGCTCTCCTTCCACCTTCACCGACGATGACGGCAACTCCATCTCCGGGGGCCAGCTTAGAGGTTTCCTTTTGGAACGTTTGAGCAGTCGCTTCGCCCAGGCTCCAAGCTCGGCAGAATCCATCGCCGACTTCCTCGCTGAAGTGACCCCCTTGGAAATTAGACGAATGGGATCAGCTCTTTCTCTCCGAAATCTACCGCGACCAGATAGCGGCATCCATTCACAGCCTGCCAAACGGCCGTGCCTCTGGATGGGACGGATTACCCTGCGAGTTTGCCAAGGCCTTTGAGGATTTCTTCGCCGAAGTCCTTTGGCAAGTCTTCGAGGCTTCTCGACTCCGCGGGGCTCTGCCTTCATCTTCAAGGCGCAGCAAGATCATCCTGCTGCCGAAATCGCACGGTGGTCCGGGTATACAGGCATTCCGACCAATCAGCCTATCAACGACCGAATACAGGGTCTTCGGCGGCGTGCTCATGGGCCGTCTACGACGTAATCTGCCGAACATCGTGCCCGACTGTCAGACCTACGCCGTTCCGGGACGGTCATCATCCTGGAACATTGCGCGAGTAGCAGACAACGTCGCCTGGGCAGCGAGACATGACACACCGCTGGCCATCATCTCCCTTGACCTGAAATCGGCGTTCGACAGCCTGAGTAGGAACTACTTGTTCGCCCTGCTGGCGAAACTAGACCTGCCATCTGCCTTCCTCGGGTGGATTACTGTTCTCTACGGGGAAGCAGACGCCTCCATCCGGATCGGAGATATATACACCAGAGCCTTCTCGCTTCTCAACGGGGTTAGGCAGGGCTGCCGTCTCAGCGCCGCTCTCTTCAGCATCGGAGTAGGGCCTCTACTACGCCGCCTCGAGAGGATCTTGGGCCGTGGCAGCGTGGTCGCCTATGTGGATGACATCGTACTCTTCATCAGGGACGACGCTCAGTTTAAGCTCGTTCCCCTTATCTTCGAAGAGTTCTGCATGGCCTCTGGGGAGGCTGTTAACTTCAGCAAAAGTTGCGGGCTCTGGTACGGTTCCTGGAGGCACCGGACGGATTCTCCTCTGGGGATCTCCTGGATGTCCGAATCGCTAAATATCCTGGGCTTAACGATCACCGCCGGGAACACCGTTGCCTCCCAGGCCTCCCACCTGATGGGGCTGCTAGAGCGAGCCATCGCGAGGTGGTCTCCCTTCGTTCGCGGACTGTTTCTGGTGGGTCGTGCCCGCGCGGCCAACTGCTTGGTCCTGGGTTCCATCCTGCACCACCTCCACGGCTACGTTCCACCTGCAACCACCATCGGCCGGTTGCTGGCGCGCTTCGTGTGGGGTACGAGCCGAGTCTCGTGGCTCCCTGGGGGCATTCTGGCTCGCTCAGTCTCCGAGGGTGGCGTCGGCCTGCTTGACATCGCGGGCCAGCTTCGGCTTGCCTGCCTGAAGGGCGTTCAGGCTTCTCTGCACGGCGCCGCCAACGGCTACTCTTGGCTGGTCCGTAGCCGGACGTGGATGACATCGCCGGCTCCTGACGTCTGGCTCTCACCGAGGAGAAGGAGGCTGCTGAGTCTCTGGGAATCCGTGTCCAGCATTTTTGCGCTGAACCCCCGAATTCTCCATCCTGCTAGCCTTAAGTCTCTGTGTCTTCGAGGCGACAACAGGTTCCTGCGGCCGTCAGACCTGCTGACTCCCGACCTCTGGCTACAGGCGACTGTCTGGGACTTCTCAGATGGCGCCCCTCCTCTTGTACGCTTAACGCGGGCTGCGCTGCTGGACGCACAGCACCTCGGGACCTTCTGCCAGCGACTACTGCAGGAAAATGGCAGCTCCAGATATCATGCGGAGTACGAGGCGGAGACCAAGATCCTACCGTAGATGTTCCCCGCTCCATCTCCTGGGCTGACCTGCGTCGCAATTGCTTCTCGGGGCACGACGCAGATGTCGCTCTACGATTGGCGCTCCACGCGCTGCCACATCCTGACCATCCTGCCTCGAGGCGTGCCAACTGTGCCGCCTGTGGGTCCAGCGACGGGTCGCTGACCCACAGATATTGGAGTTGCCGTGCCGTGCGACCCCTGCTCCGGGAGGTGTTCCCCTCCTGCGAAATGCCCCTGGATCTGCCGGCCTGGCTCTTCGGCGTTGGCCTCCATCCCGAGGGAATGAAGATCACAAGTGTGGCGAAGGCTACCATCTACAAGTATCATCTTGGTCTTGAGGTGGGAAACGCCAGCCAACACCTAGACCTGCCCACTCTGTGGGAAAGAATTCTCGCAGTCCACCGGTGGCGGAGTCTTTCCCGCGGTGGGCGCCACCAATAATGACCTTGTATATATTTTTGTATATATTCATATATATTTATCATTACATAACCTTAATTACTCATACTTATGTATTTAACCTTATATAATCTTGTATGAGCGTTGTAATAAATAAGTTTCAATTTCAATCTCTCTCTCTCTCTCTCTCTCTCTCTCTCTGTAGAAGTTGCTTGACCGCATAACCCTAAGCCATTATCATAAATGTTTTTATTAGAATTTTATAGGTTCAATGAAAACATAATATAAATTCTAATTTCCTACGAACACTTTTTGATATATTAATTCAGGATCCAACTCATATAAGAACTAGTATTGCCTTCCTCCTCCTTCAGTGCTTTCCTCTACTGAGGGTGGGCCACATGTCCCTACAATCTCCCGCTTTATCTCCTTGTATTTGCTGTTGTTTAAGGTCGTTCATATACTCTCGTCGTCTTTGTCCGCGCGGTCTCTTTCCGTGGATCTTTCCCTACAGAACCATCAGCAGTGTCTACCCCGCTGATCCACGCCTCACATGTCCAGCAAACGTCAGCTGTTTTATGAACATGACAAGCTGGCGCTCTGTTTCCATTTTATAAAGGATCTTATTGTTTGCCATCTTATCTGTCCATCGAATCTTCAGTGCTCTTTTGTAAAGGTACATCTCGAAGACTCTTTTTTTTTTATTGCCTTAAGAAAATTATTATTTATATATTTAAAAATTTTAAATATTATATTTTTTTCAACTAGAAAATTGTCGCACATGTAAGAGACGGAAATGTTCTAGTAATTTCTAAACCAAAATGCTAATTTTTGTGATGTTTTCCTTTATCCTATAGAGAGAAAATATGGCTTTAATTTGGTTAGTATCCCGTAAAATCATATTTTCTCTCTATAGGATAATGGAAAACATCACACAAGTTAGGAATTTGATTTAGAAATCCTATAGAAAAGGCTCTTTCAAACAATAGCTTTGAAAACAGCTGACGTTTAAGCTAGGAAGCTGTTGTCGCGGGAATATAGGGTATAAATTTAATTTCATATTTTACAGAAATTAACTTTCATAAATTCTTGAGAAATATCAAATGCATTATTACTATTACGGATATTAAAATGTTTAAAATTTACAAATTTAATATAAATTTAAAATTTGTTTACAATCACTAAAATTATTCACAATAAATTTGTTGAAATACCGAATAAAATCGAAAATAATATATCAAAATGTTGTTATTAAAGTGTAAAATATCGTTTTGAATTTCATAACCTATATTCGCTTTTAAACTTAAAATGGTTGAGATATTCGAAAATAAATATAAAATGCCTCATTAATAACATTATAAGGCGATAACTTGCTATTCTATATACAGTTACGAGCGTCATTCTTCATTAGTCATCTCTGTCACCGTTTGCTTTTTTTTTTTTTTTGGAATGGCGCCCTCCTATTGGTCGGCTACGATCACGCCACCTTTGGCGTCGTTTCAGCCGTTCTCCCAATCCTCAGAATGTGAAAAACTAAGTGGAGCGGCTTCTAACGAGGGTGAGGTCGCCATTGAGGAAAATCCTCCAGGGTATATCGCCGCTAAATTAAAAGAAAATTTTGTTATGGTCGAAATAAATGGACGCAAAATTAAAGCATTGGTGGATTCAGGAGCAGACTTTTCTGTTATTTCAGACAAATTTCGACTCGAACTAAAGACACCTCTCTTCAAAGAACCAGGTCCCATTCTTAAAGCCGCAAACAAAAATTTAATAGAGACCCTAGGAAAATATGTCCTGAACATATAAGTTAATGGTCTGAAGATATCCTTTGAATTCGTTGTTATGGTGGAATGCAGCCATGACATCATATTCGGATGGGACTTCTTCAAGGCCACCGAAGCCGTCATTGATTGTGGCAGAAATGAACTCCATCTCGGGGAAACCTCCGTCCTGGAATCTCGAGAGGAGGAAAACCAGAGATTGTTTGCTTCCGACGACTTTGTCATCCCGCCTAAATCAATAAAGAAGATCAGTGTGATAAACGAATAAATATGCGGTGTTAGAGATGTTTTAGTCTCAACTTCTAAGGACTTATTATTAAGAAAAGAAGTTCTTATACCAAACTCATTGGTTGCATTTCGACACGGCCGAGGTAGCATTTGGGTTGCGAATGGAGCGTCTTGGCCGCCACTGATTCCATCAGGAATGAATATGTGCACCATGGAAAGTTATGAGAATGGAAATATCTGCAGTCTTATCGAATCCAGCGATAAGTTACAAGAAACGCAGCTAAAGTCACGTGAATGGTCACAGAAGATAAACCTTACTCTAGATCCAGGGCTGTCTGAAATTCAAAGGTTACAGCTTGTTTCATGCCTTGACGAGTTTATTGACATATTTGACTTTGGGGTAACTCCTATTAAGCCCACGAGTACTGTGAAGCACAAGATAAACACAGGAAACCACTCTCCTATCAAACAGCGGCCTTATAGAGTAGCACCAAGTGAACGACGACTAATTCAAGATGAAGTGAACCAGATGATTGAAAATCACATCGTGAAGCCCTCTGAAAGTCCTTGGTCATCTTCAGTTATTCTAGTTCGAAAGAAAGATGGGATCTGGAGATTCTGCGTAGAATATCGTCGATTAAATAAGATAACAAAAAATATGTTTACCCGCTGCCACGCATTGACGATGCCTTGGACAGTTTAGCTGGCTCTAGTTACTTCTCCACGATGGATCTTCGGTCCGGGTATTGGCAGATTGAAGTGGACGAAAAAGACAGGGAGAAAACTGCCTTCATCACTCCAGATGGGCTGTATGAATTCTGAGTAATGTCTTTCGGTCTATGCAACGCTCCAGCAACGTTTGAAAGGATGATGGATAGTGTTCTGGGCAGTCTTAAATGGAACATGTGCCTTTGCTACCTGTACGACATCGTAGTTTACGCACCTACCTTTGAGGAACATCTACGTCGTCTACAACTTGTATTAAGCTGCATCCAGAAAGCTGGACTAAGCTTGAACCACAAAAAGTGTCTTTTTGGATCAAGGAGGATAAAGATTTTAGGACACCTTGTTGACGCCAATGGATTTCATCCAGATCCAGATGAAGTTGAAGCCGTCTCTAAATTTCCGAGGCCAAAGAATATCTCTGAACTGAGGAGCTTTCTTGAATTATGTTCCTATTACCGAAGAATTATTGAAAACTTTGCTGACAAAGCTAGATCTTTGCATGACCTACTGAAGACTGAAAAACAATTCTATTGGGATGCAGCTCAAGAGAAAGCGTTTGAAGTCCTTAAAACAGCTCTAATTTCAGGGCCTGTCTTGGGACACTTTGATGAATCCGCTGATACCCATCTACACACGGATGCAAGCGGACATGGTATTGGAGCTGTTCTTCTACAAATACAAGGTGGAAAGGAGCGGCCTATAGCTTATGCATCTAGAAGCTTGACAAAGGCTGAACATAACTAATCTACAACAGAAAAAGAATGCCTTGCTGTAGTCTGGTCTATTAGCAAATTCCGTCCATATTTGTTTGGTCGACCATTCACGGTTGTCACTGACCATCATTCTCTATGTTGGTTGGTAGGACAGAAAGATCCTTCTGGCCGTTTGGCAAGATGGGCGCTGAAGTTGCAAGAATTTGACGTGACCGTTATCTACAAGAGCGGACGCACACACACACACACAAACATAAGAATGCCGATTGTCTGTCAAGGAGCCCGCTTGAGAACGATCAACCAAGTGCTGTGATGTCACTAACCAACGTCGATATAGAGCAGACTAAAGACCCGGATTTAGCTAAAATAATCGATAATTTAAACTCGGGCTCCACCAGAAAGGAATTCAGCATTATCGACGGCATCTTATACAAGAAAAACTATAGCACAACTAGAAGACCCTGGCTTATGATGATTCCTAAACACTTAAGATCGGAAGTTATGGCAGATTTACATGACGCTCCTACAGCTGGGCATTTGGGTTTCGCCCGAACGTATGACAAAGTCAAGAAACGATTCTATTGGCCTGGCCTTTATAGAACTGTTCGCCAATATGTAAGCCATTGTCGGGAGTGTCAACGAAGGAAGAAATTACCTCGACGTCCGGCTGGACAACTTGTATCCATACCGCCCGTAGAAAAGCCATTCTATAAGGTCGGGGTTGATCTCCTTGGAAGATTTCCAGTTTCTAAAGATGGAAACCGTTGGATCATTGTGTGCACCGATTATATGACAAGGTATGCCATAACGAAAGCGATCCCAGACGGAGGAGCAATCGAAAAAGCTAAGTTCCTGGTTGAAGATGTTATCTTGAAGCATGGAGCTCCTAGAGAAATGATAACAGAGAGAGAAGAGAGAGAGAGAGAGATCGCGGAAGAAAATTCATTTCTCAAGTAATAAAAGAGATCAATGCTCTGTGCGGAATTGTGCACAGATTTACAACGGCCTACCATCCCCAGACCAACGGCCTGACTGAAAGGTTCAACAAAACTCTGAAAGATATGTTGTCCATGTACACAGGTGTTGAGCAGAAGGACTGGGACCAAGTTTTACCCTACGTAACTTTTGCTTACAGCACTGCTAAACAGGAGGCGACCGGCTACACTCCGTTCTTTCTTGTCCACGCCCGCGAGGCCGAGACCTACATCGTTGCCGTACTACCTTACCTACCAGATGAGATCTCTGACGACTACGTTGGAGAACTTGTGACCATAGCTGAGGAAGCGCGTCAACTCTCCCGATCACGCCTTCTACAATCACAGGCGAAAGACCGTAGACTTTACGACCAGAAACATACTCCAGTCTATTACCAGAAGGATAATCTTGTGTGGGTTTTTACTCCCATCCGAAAAGTAGGGCTCTAAGAAAAGCTACTGAAGAGATACTTCGGTCCCTACAATGTGACCAAGAAGCTTTCAGAAGTTACGTATGAAGTAGAGCCCGTGGACCCGTCTCCCCGATAACGGAAAGCCAAGGATATCGTCCATATCATTCGGATGAAGCCCTACCTGGACCCTGAAGAACAACATTCCATTCTGCTAGGGAACACCAGCCGTGATAGATTTCCTTCCAGAACAAGGGCTGAGACAAGCTAATCGCCGGGTCGCTGTTTTCTCTAAAGAGGGAGTAATGTAAAGAAGCTCCATCCAGATGGGATACCTGTCAATCATCCCTGGACCCCGGGGGGGGGACCACAGGTGTGAGAGGTTCTCGGAAGCTGATCTGAGAATAAGAAAAATGGGATGGTGGCTGACGCCATTCATTAGGATTATCTTTCTCTTGGGGTAAGTTGTACTCTCTTTCTCCCTGAATCAGAAAGTTTAGAACCTCTTTATTACGTTTGAAAAGATCTAAGCATATATCACAAGACCAATATTCTACCTTCATTTCCAACCTTAACAGTAACGCTTACATCTATGGCTTACCTAAAACGCATAAGCCCTCAGTCCCCCTACGCCCCGTGATTGCTTACCACCAATCACCTGCATATGCTGTTTCTAAATTTCTCTCAAATTTTCTATCTCCTATCCTCCATTCGAAACCTGGTACACATGCCATTACTAACATCCCAAGCTTTATACAAGAAATTACTAATTTAAAAGCACCTAAAGACCATATTGTGGTTTCATTTGATGTGAAATCCCTCTATTTATCCCTTCCCCACCCACTCATTATAAGTGAGCTCAAAAACCTTTATATAACACACTAATTGACACCCACACAGCCGATTATATTGTTAATTTAATCTCCCTCTGCTTGGATATAAACATCTTTACCTTTAATCAGCAATATTACAAACAAATTAGGGGCTCCCCTATGGACAGCCCACTATCATCCATTGTTGCAGAAATTGTAATGGTGTCATTGGATGAAAGGATCAATCAACAGCAATCCTCTAACATATACTTCTGGAAACGCTACATAGATGATATATTCTGCATCACAAAAATAGACTCTGTTAGCCATATACTTAAGGACCTAAATTCATTTCATCCCGATATATCCTTCACATGCGAAACAGAAGCCTCTCTTATCCTTCCCTTCCTTGATATCTTAATAATCCATACCAATAATTTCTTTCATACTACCGTTTACTATAAGAACAACTTTTACACAAAAAAATTTACTGGCAATGCGTTTCTTTTTTTTTTTAATATCATCAAATATTATCTCCACAGACCTTACTGCAATGGTATGAGTTATTGAATGAGAGGGCTTGGCTCATCAGTAGTGAACCCTCTCAGCGGTTTCGCCAAATTAATCTCTAGACCGCTCTACTATTGTATTGGACTGGTTTTGTTATATACCCTGCATTTTCTATGGAAGGCAGTTTAGGGGTGTTTAAGGAACTATGGACATAAGCTTATAGGTCTGTAGAGGTACATACATATTATTTCAAGGTATTGCATCGAGCAAAGCTCTTCCGCAAAATATGTTTTCATAACCAATATATATTAGTAAATTAAATTTTATTGCCATCTATCGTTAAAATTTTACACAAATAAATTTACTGGCAATGCGTTTCTTTTTTTTTTTCTTTAATATCATCAAATATTATCTCTACAGACCTTACTGCAATGGTATGAGTTATTGAATGAGAGGGCTTGGCTCATCAGTAGTGAACCCTCTCAGCGGTTTCGCCAAATTAATCTCTAGACCGCTCTACTATTGTATTGGACTGGTTTTGTTATATACCCTGCATTTTCTATGGAAGGCAGCTTAGGGGTGTTTAAGGAACTATGGACATAAGCTTATAGGTCTGTAGAGGTACATACATATTATTTCAAGGTATTGCATCGAGCAAAGCTCTTCCGCAAAATATGTTTTCATAACCAATATATATTAGTAAATTAAATTTTATTGCCATATATCGTTAAAATTTTACACAAATAAATTTACTGGCAATGCGTTTCTTTTTTTTTTTAATATCATCAAATATTATCTCTACAGACCTTACTGCAATGGTATGAGTTATTGAATGAGAGGGCTTGGCTCATCAGTAGTGAACCCTCTCAGCGGTTTCGCCAAATTAATCTCTAGACCGCTCTACTATTGTATTGGACTGGTTTTGTTATATACCCTGCATTTTCTATGGAAGGCAGCTTAGGGGTGTTTAAGGAACTATGGACATAAGCTTATAGGTCTGTAGAGGTACATACATATAATTTCAAGGTATTGCATCGAGCAAAGCTCTTCCGCAAAATATGTTTTCATAACCAATATATATTAGTAAATTAAATTTTATTGCCATCTATCGTTAAAATTTTAACAAATAAATTTACTAGCAATGCGTATCTTTTTTTTTTTAATATCATCAAATATTATCTCTACAGACCTTACTGCAATGGTATGAGTTATTGAATGAGAGGGCTTGGCTCATCAGTAGAAACGCATTGCTAGTAAATTTATTTGTTAAAATTTTAACGATAGATGGCAATAAAATTTAATTTACTAATATATATTGGTTATGAAAACATATTTTGCGGAAGAGCTTTGCTCGATGCAATACCTTGAAATTATATGTATGTACCTCTACAGACCTATAATCTTATGTCCATAGTTCCTTAAACACTCCTAAGCTGCCTTCCATAGAAAATGCAGGGTATATAACAAAACCAGTCCAATACAATAGTAGAGCGGTCTAGAGATTAATTTGGCGAAACCGCTGAGAGGGTTCACTACTGATGAGCCAAGCCCTCTCATTCAATAACTCATACCATTGCAGTAAGGTCTGTAGAGATAGTATTTGATGATATTTAAAAAAAAAAAAAGAAACGCATTGCCAGTAAATTTATTTGTGTAAAATTTTAACGATAGATGGCAATAAAATTTAATTTAATAAGAACAACTAACCCCCACACTACACACATTATAGCTCCCACTGCCCTATTACCCATAAAATAAGCTTAGTGAAGACCCTTACCAAGCGGATCTTCACACATTGTTCACTTAACATTTTCCAAAACATAGAGAAATCAAAGATAATAGCCCATTTGACAAATGCCAGTTACCCTACCTCATTCATCAACAGACACTTTTATAACCCAAATTATACAAAACCAGCACAAATAAACAAAGATCACTGCACTCTCCCCTACAGTCCACATCCAGTTGCTATAGCTTCACTACTGAAACCATACGGCATCAAAACATTCTACCACAATAGCCCTAACATCGCCTCCATAACCAGAAACCCTATAACCTGATCTAACAAACCCACCAACAATTGTAATTCTGATGGCGCGGTCTATGCCGTCCCATGTCGTCAATGCTCCGCCATTTACGTGGGGGAAACGGGTAGATCCGCTGCCATCAGAATGGACGAACATATATATAGCAGGAACATAACCAATAAGAACATAAGATCCCAAATATATACCCATATCTTAAATACAGGTCACTCGTTTGATTTATCCAACCCAACCATCCATTATAAGAACATCAATAAAACAAATATCAAAGATTGATCCTGGAGGCCATGATATCATTACAATGCAATAGTATCAATAGACACATCGATATACCTGACTTATACCATATTCTGTTGAAATAGAACTTCTCCACATCCACCCGTCATTATGCCTTTACATCACATTCATAGTTATTTTCTTCCTTTCTTATCCCTCACAATTACAATAGTTTACGCCGTTGTATATTAATTCAGATGTAAATATGTATTCTTAGTTAATCTCTGCTGTATGTTAATTTAGATGTATACCATTAATTTTCAATATGTAAATTTGTTTTTTTTAGCTCTATATATAGTCGTTCATATCTTTCATTCTATAGCCAGTAGAAGGACGTCACGGTCCGAAAGCTCGCAAATATTAAAATAAGAAACTCCTCTTCGTTCTCGTTTTAATTTATTTAAATATATATATGTAATATAATCCAAAAGTTGTTATTACACTGCAATATTTGTTGTATTACACTGTTGTAGAATCCTGTCGACTTAACCGCCCTGTGACAATATCGTTGCGGGGTTTCTTGTTGTTCGATTTGAATGGTGAGGATTGGTTGAAACGCAGTCGTTTGAGTGGAAGTTTAAGCATACAGTTAGGAATAATCAGGACACGTGATTGGGTTTGAAAATAAAAGGCAACTGGATTGGAGGAAAGAAAGCTTGAGAAGAGCTGAGCGATTTGACTTATTAATTATCTGATCACATGGTGGTGATTGTACTTAGCTACGGGATGAGCAGAGGGGGAGAGGTCCAGAGCCGATGTCACCTCCTTGGGAGCCAAAGCGTAACTGACAATTCTTGCTTTTCGATTTAACACCAAGACTCAGTTTCTCTCTGATTGGTTGAGAGATGATCACATGATCTTTTCCTATTGGTTGACCTACTTAAGGTGTTGTCTTCTGATTGGCCCGCGGTTCTCTTTGGTGAAAGATATGGCCTGCCTGATAGGAAGTGTCGGTTGCTATTTCGATTTTATTTACTTCCGCGTTATCAAAATACGTCCGGTCTTGGGTCGGAAGTATGGGGTGTCTCTATACTAATATAACTTCTGTGGATACCAGATACGTCCTGCTTTGTCAGGAAGTATTGAGTGCTTCGCGACTAATATAACTTCTGCGGTCACTAGAGACGTCCGGTCTCTGCCCCTGCAATATTGACACAGGGGTGCCCAGAATAGTCGTGCCAGCTTTAGGCCTATTTCCTATGTCTTTTGTTACTTTCTTTCCTCCAGTTACCTTATTCTTTTATTGAATCTTTGAAAATCATACATTTGTACATGCATAGTGGGTCGGGGAGCATACAATTATATACAAATTATGACAGATGCGCCCCCTACATGTGAAGAATTCAAGAAGGGGTTAGCCTGAGAGAATTCTGTAAAGTGAAAAATAATTTTGTGGGAAAATTAGTTGTGGGTATGAAGGGGCTATATACAAACATTGCTGGTGATATAAAAGAAAAATAGAATGGTGTTGATGGTATAGGTTGAGTATAATTAATAGAAGTCAAAAAATGTTTAATTGTAAGAAATCAATGAATGCTATGGTACATAGTGGGCAAAAAAAAAAGGAAAATGCGCCTAAACGAATTCTACTCGAGATAAGAAATGAATTCGAGGGAGTTCTATTAAGACTTTTGAAATCAAAATAAAAATAATATAAAAATAGTTGAATGAAATCAAAATTGCATGTGTTTGGTTGAAAAAAAAAATTGTTTTGTTGCATGGTGACAAAGACAACTGCTTAGTTACTTTTTTGCTCGACTTTTGAGAAAAGAAATCGAGGAAATTTCATAAGGCGCTTTGAAATCAAAATAAAATAAAATAAAAGGTTTTTGAGCGAAATCAAAGTTGAGTGCTTGGTTGAATGGTGAGAAAAAAGGAAAAATGCCTAATTACTTTTTTTGCTCGAATTTTGGAAAATAATTCGAGGGAATTTCATAAGGTCTTTTGAAATCAAAAAATAATTAAAAAATAAAAAGTTGGAGGAAATCAAAAATAGTATAAAAGTTGGGAGAAATCAAAGTAAATGCTTGGTTGCATGGTGGAAAAAGGATAGAAAAAAAAAGAATGTTTTTGTAAATCAAAATGAAATATAATATCCAATTTTGAAAGAAAACCAATGAGTTTTTGTTGATTGGAAACTACGATAACATAACTAAGTGGTAAATATATGATAATTAATGATTAAAAGTGATGTTAAGTTGAATAAATTGGTAAATTGATTAAATATTTACATTTTTAATTGAGAGAAAATAATGAAAATGATTGATATGAAAAATAAGGTGTATTGGTTTGAACCCTTTGGTATCTACATGCCCTGATCTAAATGTATTGATTGCTCCATTTTGCCCTATAAATTTCTTGTCTTTGTGTGTATTGTGAAAAATGTTAGTAGTTTTTGGTGTAAGAAATGTGTGTGTGAATTCTATGTGTTGTCGAGATCCTAAGGTCTGTGGTATTTACGTGTAGATGGAAGGTGTAGCGTTTTTTTTTTTTTTTTTTTAGATTTCCGAGTGACAGTTGATTTGACTACATTGTAAAAATCGATACGTAGTTCGAATTGGAATCCAAAATTGGTGGCATAGAGGAATCTGTGGCTGGGGAGAGCGGTGACCTAATTTGGATGAGCGGGACCTTGTAATGAGACGCCAGAAGTGGGACGTGTCGGGGACGCGAGGTCCGATCCTAAAATTACCCTCCCACACTATTTGCATGTAATTGGATCAGGAAGTGGGGGAGCTACGTTTCCTGTCCGCCTAATTGCTATTTGCATCTTGTTTTTGGAGTGTGACTTCTCCGACATTGGTTGGTCATTCTTCAATTACTTCTATCTCTTCGGAGTCTTTTTAGATTTTCTGCAAAGAGGATTCCTAATGTTTGTCCAAAATTAAAAACTGCCTCTTGTAGTTCGAAGATTTTACGAGCGGGCATGGCATAGATAAACAAGTAATTAATGAATAAAATTGGGATACAGTTGTACGGTAGAACTAATAAACAAAGGATAAAAATCAGATGAAAGATAGGATATTGCCCCATGTTCGTCCACATTTTTGTGACTGGGGACTCTGAAATATTTGCTTGAACCTTATTAATTGTAGAATTTGAATGATTGGTAGGTTCGCAGTTTTCCTGTTTGATATCTTTAGGGAGTGGTGTGATATGATTGAGCTGGTTGTCAGGTTTACAGTTCTCCTGTTTGATCGTCAATGGTTTTATTAGAGATATGTCGGCGGTAATTGGTTTAGGTTGAGATGTGTGATCGTTTCTCTGACGTGGATGTGGTAATTTTGGCATTGTTTGTGTGGTGTGTACGCTGTGCTTTATGTACGAATCTTGTTTTGCTTTGGTGCCTGTGTCGGTATTTTTACGTGAAGGTTGGTTGTATTCATCGATTCTTCTAGCGAATCGGCAGGTGGGACAGGTTTTTACTTGTTTTGCGATGTCTTGTGTCATGTTCTGCCAATAATATTGTGATGAGATGAGCCTCGTCATCTTGGAGATGTTTGGATGGTGGTGTTGAGTGTGTACGGACTTAAGAAGTCTGGTTGTAAGTGAACTTGGGACTATAGTTTTAAGTACTTCTTTTCGGGAGACGGTGCGCAGTTTATTGTGATCCATAGTCACGCGAGATTTTCCCGGTGGAGAAGACTGTTGGCTCTGTATGAGTGGCGCATCTAGAAAGCCACAAAATGGGATACGAGTTCCAACGCCCGTTTCATATTGTTGTACTCCATTTATGCTACGGACCTCATATTCGTATCTTGACAATCTTAACCTCCATCGAAACAATCTGCCTGATGGAGCTTTGATCTCTTTCAACCACTGCAATGCGGGATGGTCAGAAAATATTGTAAACTTTCTGCCCATTAGACAGGTGCGGAAATTATCCACACTTTCCACAATGGCTAGGCATTGTAGTTCCAAGTCTGAATAATTTCGCTCGTGACTACGCAGAGATCGGCTGAAATGTTGAACGGTGTATGTCTTCCCATCAGGGTAGACTTGTTTAAGAACGCCTGTAATGCTGAATGTTGAGGTGTTACAGTACACCTGGCATGGCAGACCTTCCTGGTAAAGGTGTAATGTGGGGTGTGTGGTAAGGTTTTCTTTCAGGTTAGTGAACGCTTTCTGGCATTCGTCATCCCAGACCCACATGACATCCCTTTTTAGAAGATTGACAAGTGGCGTCCGCAAGCGGGCGTGGTCTGGAATGAACTCTTTATAGGCGTTCACAGCTTTTAGGAAAGATCGCAATGTTTTTCGATTGTGTGGTTGTTTGGTGACGTGAATTTTTTCTATGTTTTGTGTAGACGGGATGATTGTATTATTCTTAACGGTTGTGCATGCGCTTGTTTGTCGTTGTTGTTGTCTTTTGGCGTGCGTGTTGCGTTTGTTGTGCGGGTTGTGTGTGTTACCGTTGTGTGACGACGTATGGGTGCGTGTGTTGTGAGTGTGAAAACCGTCCTGTGGTTTTATGTGTTGTGGGCATAAAGTATTGGCAATTGGATTGAGTGAAAAGTTGCGTGGTGTGAGATTAGAATGGTGGCATGTAAATATTTGGGGTTTGGGCAATGAATGCAGGCAAGGGTTTCCATGTGTGAAAGCTTTGGGTGCTGTGCGAGTCCTTTGGGACAGGTTTTGGCCTAGCCCGTGCTTGCATTCATTTGATACATGTTTAAAGTGGTAGATGGTATTAGACAATGGGACGCCAAGTTGGAAAATAGTGCCGCGATTATAATTTAGTTTTAATTTATATTGATAAAGGGTTTTTAAGGTAAGAACTCCAAATGGCAAGGATGCATTTACCACGTGGAAGTTCTCTCTACGGGTTATTTGGCCTATTGTCAGAGGGAAAGTTAAATGTCCTATTATTTTCGTAAAACTATTTAGGGTGGATAGATCAAGGGAAGGTTTTTTAATACCTAAGTTGGGAAGTTGTGCTTTTAATCTATTGTATAAATGATACGGCAATATGTTCGAACCTGCGTCTGGTTCAATTAGAAAGGTACATGGTAGGTCCTGGGTCAGATATAAGTCCAAAGTCAATTTGATGGTGTCATTGGGTGGATTGCCTACCTTAGTCTCGAAAGGACTCCACTGTGGCGTCTTCGGCTTGGTATGGCTGGCTTGGAATGTCTGTTGGACCGGATCGGGACCGTTTGCACTGTCCGCGCGATTGAAAGGGAAATCTAGTCATTTGTACTGCTTCCATTCGAGTGGACCGCGTTGTCGGTACACTGGGCCCGTGTCGCGTGGACTGCTTCCGGGTGTACGGATACGGCATGGCGGGTGGCGACTCCTCGGTGGGCGTCAGGTTGTTCGGACACGTACCGGCGGTGCGGGCGTCGGTTGCCCCGAGGGTGGCGCTCCGGAAGACCGCTTCCAGTTGCGTGGATCTTGCCCCTTGTAGCGCGGCGGTCAGTTCTAAAATTACCGTCGCCAGGGTTTGTCTTGTCGCTTCGTTCGTTGTCAGTCTCTTTCCGCTCGTTGCCCGTTTCTTCTCTCTTGGTTTGTCATTGCCTTTTGGTTTGCTGGTGTCTGGGCTAATTTCCATTTTTATCCTGATTAAGCTCCATAATCTTTATCCTGTCGACTTATGTAATATGTGATCCAAAAGTTGTTATTACACTGCAATATTTGATGTATTACTCTGTTGTAGAATCCTGTCGACTTATGTAATATAATCCAAAAGTTGTTATTACACTGCAATATTTGTTGTATTACACTGTTGTAGAATCCTGTCGACTTAACCGCTCTGTGACAATATCGTTGCGGGGTTTCTTGTTGTTCGATTTGAATGGTGAGGATTGGTTGAAACGCAGTCGTTTGAGTGGAAGTTTAAGCATACAGTTAGGAATAATCAGGACACGTGATTGGGTTTGAAAATAAAAGGCAACTGGATTGGAGGAAAGAAAGCTTGAGAAGAGCTGAGCGATTTGACTTATTAATTATCTGATCACATGGTGGTGATTGTACTTAGCTACGGGATGAGC
This sequence comes from Cordylochernes scorpioides, assembly GCA_030710605.1. Taxonomy (NCBI): domain Eukaryota; kingdom Metazoa; phylum Arthropoda; class Arachnida; order Pseudoscorpiones; family Chernetidae; genus Cordylochernes; species Cordylochernes scorpioides. The sequence goes on along the minus strand of CP092865.1, from coordinate 161,302,062 downwards.
AGAGGGGGAGAGGTCCAGAGCCGATGTCACCTCCTTGGGAGCCAAAGCGTAACTGACAATTCTTGCTTTTCGATTTAACACCAAGACTCAGTTTCTCTCTGATTGGTTGAGAGATGATCACATGATCTTTTCCTATTGGTTGACCTACTTAAGGTGTTGTCTTCTGATTGGCCCGCGGTTCTCTTTGGTGAAAGATATGGCCTGCCTGATAGGAAGTGTCGGTTGCTATTTCGATTTTATTTACTTCCGCGTTATCAAAATACGTCCGGTCTTGGGTCGGAAGTATGGGGTGTCTCTATACTAATATAACTTCTGTGGATACCAGATACGTCCTGCTTTGTCAGGAAGTATTGAGTGCTTCGCGACTAATATAACTTCTGCGGTCACTAGAGACGTCCGGTCTCTGCCCCTGCAATATTGACACAGGGGTGCCCAGAATAGTCGTGCCAGCTTTAGGCCTATTTCCTATGTCTTTTGTTACTTTCTTTCCTCCAGTTACCTTATTCTTTTATTAAATCTTTGAAAATCATACATTTGTACATGCATAGTGGGTCGGGGAGCATACAATTATATACAAATTATGACATATAGTATATTTTAAACTGTATAAAAATGACACTTTTAGTATATTTCACATATCTTCCAATTAGTTAGAGCTGATACTTTATAATATTATACCCTTCTATTAAAATGTACACTGTTTCTATTTGCTACCACCCCCATTTTTTGTATATATTTTTTATATATGCTATATCTTTATTAATATAACCTGTACACCCCTATTTGTATTTAAACTAAAAGTGGTGACGTCAAAATAAAAAGCCAAAGAGTGGTCGGTCAGCTGGGGGCAAGAGAGAGGGAGGAAATAGCTCCAGATGGGGCCCCCTCCAGAGACTTTTGATAGACGACCCCCGTCAACAGGTTTGAGCAGGGGGTTCAGCGGCAGTATGTTCTACAGTGTGTCCATCGGCAGACCGCTTCTGTCTCTCTCTACATGTTTCGGTTATAGGAATCCAAGTTTGTGTCATGGCCTCTACCTCTGTCCCCTGGGCTGTCCCCAATTCGATGCTAACATATAACCCTGCCTCTACTTCTTGTTGTCCGCGTGTGGGAAGAACATCAACACTCACCTCACGTACACGACTGCCCATTTATCCATATGTCGGGAGGATCATTTGCAACAATATTACATACAGTATATATACATATATGTATATATACTACTCTGATCAAAAAGTTTCGACACTTTGCTCATAAGTTAAAAAAAAACTTTATTATTCTACCAAATTCAAATTTTCCCCATCAAAGTAGTCCCCGTTGGCCGCGATGCACTTCAGCCACCTTTTTATCCAGTCGGCAAAACACCTCTGGTAGTCTGTTTTCGGGATCGCCTTCATGGCCTTCTTCGATTCCACTTTGATCTCTTCTATGTTCTGAAATTTCCGACCCTTTAACTTTTTTTTAGCTTTCCAAAAAGGAAGAAGTCGCAGGGGGCAAAATCGGGACTGTAGGGGGGTTGGGGTAACACAGAGGTTGAGTGGTCCTGCAGGAACTTAGAGATTTTGAGGGCTGTGTGCGCCGGCGCGTTATCGTGGTGGAGGATCCACGACTTGCTCCTCCACAGCTCCGGCCGTTTCTGCCTGATCGCTTCCCTCAATCGCCTCAAAACTCCTAGGTAGGAGTCAGCAGTTATTGTAGAGCCTTGTTGTTGAAATTCATGATGAACGATGCCCTGGTAGTCGAAGAACACTGTCAACATGACCTTGACTTTGCTGGGAGCCTTCCTCGCTTTCTTTGGTCTCGGCTCATTTTTGAAGCGCCACTCCGATGCCTGTTGGATAGTTTCCGAATCGAAGCCATAAATCCATGTTTCGTCTCCAGTAATGACCTTCTTCAGCAATTCGGGGTCGTCGGTTGTCATTTCGAGATTGAGTCTGGCCGTTTCTTTCCGGGCGTTCTTTTGATCAAAAGTCAAATCTTTGGGAACGAGAACGCGGCGTTGAGTCTTCTCACTCCCAAAATGTCCTTGATTATCGATTGAGTCGACCCGAATGATATCTTCGGCGACCTCCCTGACAGTTATTCGTCGGTCTTCACGCACCAGTTCCAACACCTTGTCCACGTTTTCAGGCGTGGTTGATGTGGACGGTCTCCCGGAACGCTCGTTGTCGGCGGTCTCTTCCCGACCCTCCTTGAAGCGCTTGTACCACTCAAAAACGCGTCTTCGGCTCATGACAGCATCCCCGTATGCTATTTGCAACATTCAAAAAATTTCGGCAACCTTGAATCCGTTTTTCACACAGAACTTTATGCAAATTCGTTGATCCTCCATTTCGGTGACTAACGAAATCGAGCAAAGGGCAAAATGGCTTCACTTCGAACAGCCGCTGCTCGCGCTGTTGTGGCGCGTGATTTTTGAAAATTGGCAGGTCTCCAAGCCAAGGGCGACGCTTGCGTTTGCCACAAACCGGGAGAAAATATATTGAGTTTTCAGGATTTTATGAGCAAAGTGTCGAAACTTTTTGATCAGAGTAGTATATGTAAAAAAATAGTACAAATGTGATATTGTACTGGGATAAGGTTCATAAATTATGAAAAAGCATCTCCTTATCGTGAAATTGAAAGTTGCTGATGGCTAGCGCCATCTATCGGAATAAATATCAACTATTCTCATTGATTTCTAATTATTCCAGAATTGGTCAATTACCCATTCTTGATTAATCAAGAAAAGCTAACCACGTACACGTTTCGGGCTGTTGGCCCTCATCAGAGTGGTGCAAGCTGTACCTCAACGACCGAAAAACTGGCCCTTCAGGCATCTTGAAAAATCATGAAACGGGTAGTAAAGGCCAGAATTGCGTGAGACCGCGACACAATGTGAAAAAATAGTACAAATGTGATATTGTACTGAGATAAGGTTTTTCAGGTTTTTTTTTTTTTATTAATCAAGAATGGGTAATTGGCCAATTCTGGAATAATTAGAAATCAACGAGAATAGTTGATATTCATTCCGATAGATGGCGCTAGCCATTAGCAACTTTCAGTTGCACAATAAGGAGATGCCTTTTTCATTATATATATATATATATATATATTATTTAAAAATGCCTATTTTGGATCATAAAGTTTTTATTTCCGATATTTCGTGTGGCAACTCGCCAAACTTCTTCGGGGAACAAGATTGTTTTGAATAGCTCGCGTATCAATTCACGAGTATGTACAACTGCTATAAAATTTTAAAATATCTAAAATCTACAATATGCATGTTTATAAATATAATTATTGATAATAAAATGATATATACAATATTAATATATAGAGGATAAATAAATATATACATTTAAAATAAAAGAATTGAAAATCAGTAATTTGTTATATATATATAAATGTATAGTAGTGCTATATGGTTTTAAATTGTAAGTATAATTGAGGAATGTCTATTTTTCGATTGATACTGTTTTTATCTTCTATTGAGGTCCAGCTTTCTAGAAAAAGTCTTGAATGCTTGTCCTTGATATTTTGATATACTATTTCAGTTGAGTCAAAATTTGGTATGTGGTCCTGTTTCAGTGCGTGATCTACTAAAAGGGAAAGAGGGCTATAATTTTGAAGGGCTGTCCTGTGTTGATTGGTTCTTTCTTCTAGAGTTTTCCCTGTCTCTCCTATGTATGTAGCTGGGCAAGATCGGCACGGGATTCTGTAAATGAGGTTGGATTTTTGACTGTTGTTTGTGTTATGTTTGGTATCGGGATGGCGGAGCAGTGTTTTTAAGTTGGATGGTGTCTGGTATGATATTGTTTTTTACAGCACAATACAACAATGTTGGCAAGTTTGGTGTCTGGTATATCGTCTTGATGTTGTACTTCTTGAGAACTCTACTGATTCTTTCGATGCCGTAGCTGTACGGAAGTGTGCAATATGATTTATGAGATTGGCTATTGGAAGGAGGGATGAATGTTGATCTGTAGAATTGTCTTTTGATAAATTCTGTGGGATAACTATTGCTTTGTAATTCATTCATTAGTATTCTTTTTTCTTGTTGTACTTTTTCTAGATTATTAGAGCAATGAGTAGATATTCTTTTTGATAGGGTTTTTATGACAGATATTTTATGGTTAATAGGGCCGAATGAGCTGAAATTCAAGTAACCACCTGTGTGAGTTGGCTTGCGGTAAATGCCTGTTTCTATTTCAGAGCTGTTTCTGGTGAGAATTATATCTAAAAATGATAAGGAGTTTTTTTCTTCTATTTCATGTGTAAATGTGAGAAATGGTTTTATATTGTTCAAGAAATTCAGAATGCTTATTGTATTGTTGTTTTCGGTTATGCAAAGAATATCGTCAATATATCTTTTCCAGAATGTTATTTTTAGCTGCTTATTATCTATTATTAATTGGTCAATATTATTCATGAAAATGTTTGCCAGAGCTGAAGATATTGGGTTGCCCATCGGGAGGCCTTTGATCTGTTTGTAGTATTGATTCTTGTAGTTAAAGTAGTTGAATGATAGGCACAGTTTGAGTAAGTCTATGAGGGCTTCCTTTGGTATAGATAATGGTAGGTTGGGGTGGGCATTCAAGAATTCTGAAATTTCTGTAATAGCTTCATCATGTGGGATTGAAGTATATAGTGATTCAACATCAAAGGAGACCAGGCGACTGTTTTCTGTTATTTGAGTTCTTGAAATTATTTCTATTGCTGCTGTGGAGTTGGGAATAGTATGAGGTAATTCTTTCTGAAAAGGTGAAATTACTGAGGAAAGGTATTTTGACAAGGGGTATATGGGGGTGCCAGCGTAGGATACAATGGGGCGTAGAGGGCTGTTTAGTTTGTGTACCTTTGGTAGGCCATAAAATATAGGTAAGTTAGTTTTTGATGCTTTTAGTTTGTCGAATGTTTTGCTATCCAATTTATAATTACGTTTTAGTTTGTTCAATTGTCTATTGAACTCTTTGATTATGTTTGCTAGGGGGTTACTAGGTAACAGTTCATATACATTTTGATCTTCAAGTAGCTGCTTGATTTTGTTGTCATAATCTATCGTGTCCATTATAACAGTATTTTTGCCTTTATCTGAAGGAGAAATTATAATACTCTTGTTTGCTTTTAAGGAAATTATTATATTTCTTTCATCTTGCGTAAGATTATACTTATTCTGTCGGTTCAAGCTTTTGAGGATGGGTACTATTTCTGTTCTAACCTTTTCTTTTTCTTCATTTAGTATGTTCTTAATTGAAGTTTCAATGCTTGCTATTGTTTTTGGGATGTTTATTTTCTGTGATGGGACGAAGTTGAGACCTTTTGCTAATAGTGTTATGGTTTCTGGTGTGAACTGTTGTTTCGACAGATTGATTACATTACTTTCTTTGAGATGGTTTTCAGGGTTATGATTCCATCTGTTGAGTTTTTGACTTTGGCGATTGTGCATACCAGCTCTTCTATTTCTGCATTTTGACTCGATATATTCAGTTAAATGTTTGAAATGTGAATCATCAATTATTTCTTGAACTTTAGGCAGGAGGGTTTGTAGAGTTAATTCAATTCTGCGGAGATTAAAATGACAGTTTTTTATTCTGGCATTCAAAAGCTTTTTGCTAGTTTGATATAAAATTTTGCGTGTGTGGGATTGAATATTACAGAAATTTCAGAATTCTTGAATGCCCACCCCAACCTACCATTATCTATACCAAAGGAAGCCCTCATAGACTTACTCAAACTGTGCCTATCATTCAACTACTTTAACTACAAGAATCAATACTACAAACAGATCAAAGGCCTCCCGATGGGCAACCCAATATCTTCAGCTCTGGCAAACATTTTCATGAATAATATTGACCAATTAATAATAGATAATAAGCAGCTAAAAATAACATTCTGGAAAAGATATATTGACGATATTCTTTGCATAACCGAAAACAACAATACAATAAGCATTCTGAATTTCTTGAACAATATAAAACCATTTCTCACATTTACACATGAAATAGAAGAAAAAAACTCCTTATCATTTTTAGATATAATTCTCACCAGAAACAGCTCTGAAATAGAAACAGGCATTTACCGCAAGCCAACTCACACAGGTGGTTACTTGAATTTCAGCTCATTCGGCCCTATTAACCATAAAATATCTGTCATAAAAACCCTATCAAAAAGAATATCTACTCATTGCTCTAATAATCTAGAAAAAGTACAACAAGAAAAAAGAATACTAATGAATGAATTACAAAGCAATAGTTATCCCACAGAATTTATCAAAAGACAATTCTACAGATCAACATTCATCCCTCCTTCCAATAGCCAATCTCATAAATCATATTGCACACTTCCGTACAGCTACGGCATCGAAAGAATCAGTAGAGTTCTCAAGAAGTACAACATCAAGACGATATACCAGACACCATCCAACTTAAAAACACTGCTCCGCCATCCCGATACCAAACATAACACAAACAACAGTCAAAAATCCAACCTCATTTACAGAATCCCGTGCCGATCTTGCCCAGCTACATACATAGGAGAGACAGGGAAAACTCTAGAAGAAAGAACCAATCAACACAGGACAGCCCTTCAAAATTATAGCCCTCTTTCCCTTTTAGTAGATCACGCACTGAAACAGGACCACATACCAAATTTTGACTCAACTGAAATAGTATATCAAAATATCAAGGACAAGCATTCAAGACTTTTTCTAGAAAGCTGGACCTCAATAGAAGATAAAAACAGTATCAATCGAAAAATAGACATTCCTCAATTATACTTACAATTTAAAACCATATAGCACTACTATACATTTATATATATATAACAAATTACTGATTTTCAATTCTTTTATTTTAAATGTATATATTTATTTATCCTCTATATATTAATATTGTATATATCATTTTATTATCAATAATTATATTTATAAACATGCATATTGTAGATTTTAGATATTTTAAAATTTTATAGCAGTTGTACATACTCGTGAATTGATACGCGAGCTATTCAAAACAATCTTGTTCCCCGAAGAAGTTTGGCGAGTTGCCACACGAAATATCGGAAATAAAAACTTTATGATCCAAAATAGGCATTTTTAAATAATATAATATATGGATTGCTCTATTTTCAAACATATATATATATATATATATATATATGTATAATATATAAAACCTTAGAATATTAATAATTTTTAAATTTAAAGTTTTCAGAGTTCATATATATATATATTGTTTTCAAAAGAAAATATAAATATTTTTATAAAACAAAAAAGCAAAAGGAAATTTCATGCCTTATGTCTTGGAGTTTATTTTGTGGAATTTTGGGTATTCATCTTGGTTGATGGTTGATGTTGTTTATGGGGGTTATTGTGGTGAGATTCAAAATTCTGCCTTCTCATATTCTACAGGCTGTCAAGCCTGGCAGGTCTTAAATCATCTCACACAGGTCTACTTCTATCACTATGAGACTCTTGGCTTTGGGGTGTGTAGTCAGTAGGGGGGGCCAGAGAGGTCTATAGCCTTTTCTTTATACAATTCTTTGGCCACACTTTACTGCTCTAACACCAGGCTTGGTGTAGCCCTCACACACACTTCCTGGTCAATGGTGAGATCCTGTAGCATGCCATCTCCCTCAAGATGTCCATGGGGTTCTGGACCTGGAGTAAAGTTGCCCTGGTTTTGTAGTCCAGGCTGCATGCTACAGCAGTCAGTTTGCTGTTAGAATTGGTCCTCAGTTGATTAGGGATTCGTGATTTCCCTACCACAATATTTTCACATACAGGTGAGCTTATTTTCTTATTATTTTTAACACTGCACCCCATACAGCAGACATATTTTCTTTCCATTTAAATTTATTTAGGGCACCAGCTATTTACAAATAATTTTGTTAAATTTGTGTTCCGCATCCTCCAACAATTCGTTAATTCAAATTTTTTTCTGGTTGAAAATGCGAAATAAAGCCTATCCCAGGCTCAACTCTAAATACTGGCATTACTTGGCGTTCTGCGCTCCAGGAAAACCTGGGTTAGAAATATCCCTCTCTTTAATATATGCGCAAAAATAATATATATCCTTTTAAAAATCAAAATGTGCTTATTGAAATCAAAAATGTGATTTTAAAATTGAAAATGACCTTAACAAGAAAAACAGTACTAAAATAAACTAATTTCATTTGAAATATAAATGTGTTTAAATTAATAAATTGAAAAGTAAACATATTTCCGTTAAAGTTTCAAATTATAAAAATAAAAATACAACCTTTCGCATTGAGTTTCTTTTATATCTATAAAATTGTCTTTATATTATAGATATAAAAGAAACTCAATGCGAAAGGTTGTATTTTATTTTTATAAAGTTTCAAATACAATCGAAAATATCGCTTAAAAATGAAAATGTTGCTATCGAAGTGTAAAATGCTGCTATTAAAGTTTAAAATGTCATTAAAGTGTAAAAGTTGTCTCAAAATTGCAAAACCTACATATATACTGCGCTTCTCTCTTTAATTATCTATTTTTTAAATGCTTAAAATGAACCGAAATAGATATATCATACAATTTTTCTCGCATTTTGTTAAAACTATTTTACAGATCCTTTACCTTTTGTACATAGAATGAAGGTCTTAGGTGAAGGGAGACAACGAGCAAGACATCTACCTCTCTATATCTATAGATAGCCCCAGCTTGGACCGACCGAGGGCAAAGGTCGGCGTGGGCGGAGACGACGGAGCGTCATGTTACATTCTTTTTTTGGTCAGTTGGCAGGATTCCCTTGTTAGAAGCGGAGGGGAAAGTTGAGTTCCCTTGCCAGACGGAAAGACGTCTAAAAGCTATCCTGCAAGCAGCGTCTTGTGGAAGGAAAGACGTCAAGCTATCCTGCAAGCAGCGTCTTGTGGAAGGAAAGACGTCAAGCTATCCTGCAAGCAGCGTCTTGTGGACGGAGAGAACGCATTGGAGTATCCCTCAAGCAGAAACTTGAGAGCGGAAAAGACGCCTTAGACAACCAACGAGTCGCGACAATTGGACATCGCACAAGACAAGCCAAGCCAAGCCAAGCCTGCGACGGTGCTGCCACGAGGTACTGTGTAAACAAACGCTCGACACCCCCCCGCCATTTATTTTTATCTCCCTTCCCTGAGATTAGTTAATTTTTTTACTTTCTTTTTTGCTTAACCTTGTTTATTTTTTTATACATAATTCTATAGATATAAGTATAATTTAGCTTAACCATTTTTCTTGTTTTTTTTACCATTAATTCTTTATATAAGTATAATAGTTTTTATCCCTTTTGTTTTTAATTTTTTAAAATAAATCCTTTTATTATACTGTGTTTCTGTGCATTTATTTCCCCCATTGTTTTTCCTTTCAATCGATCACCCTTTATTTTTTTTTTTAAACGAACACGAACATTTTGGTGAGCCGGACGTGATCGATTTAAAGGAAATATGGAGGAGATGGATGCACTTAAAAAGCGCAGAAAAGCCATAAGAGGTACTTTCACTAGAATTATTAATGAAATAAATGGAGAATTTGAAAAGTCTCAAATTAATAGGAATGATATTTATTCTAAGTTTAATAGACTAGAGTCTTATTACACGAAACTTGTAGATCTAAACGAAAAATATCAGGCTTTATTGGTAGTGAAAGAAGGGATTACAGAGGAAAGTATTGATAGGGAATGGCAAGAATGCGATAAATATGAAGAGGAAAAGTTTGATATTCAACAGAAAGTCAGTGTACTACGGAATCCCGATAAAGAAGAAACAATCCCGATTGCTAGCGAGGACACTGTAATAAATGTGAAATTACCAGAGTTAGCCCTAAAAAGCTATGACGGCTCTCTGGAAGGTTGGTTGCCCTGGTGGGCGCAGTTTTCGAAAATTCACGAAAATAAGAATTTATCCGATAGCGACCGGTTTTTATATTTGCGTCAAGCAATTGTACCAAATTCAGAAGCCTATCGTGTTGTAGCAAGCTATCCCGTTACAGGCGCCAACTATGCTTTGGCAGTACAAGCCCTACAGAAGCGATTCGGTGACCCGAATATACTGACAGAACTATATGTCAGACGTCTATTGAATTCGGTTATATCTAATGTAAAGAGAGAAAATAGAAATTTAAGCAGTCTGTACGACGAACTGAGCAGTCACCTCCGGTCGTTAGAGACATTGGGCATTGATCCCCAGTTGTCGGGTATTTTTTTATACCCTCTAGTCGAGTCTTCATTACCTTCGGATATTTTGAAAATATGGCACAGGCATCCTTCTTCGGGTTATGGTATGGAGTTAGCAAAACGGGAAGAGTCAGATAAAGGGGTTGGAGGAGCTCAAGAAAGGCTCAGGTTATTATTGGACTTTCTAAAAGCCGAAGTAAGGAGTGCTCAACGGCTGAAATTTGTGGAAAAAGGCTTTAAGCAGGAGGAACCCTATAAAAGGTCTTACAATGATGGGACCAGAACAAGGAACAATTTCAGACCCGCCACTGTGTCTAGTCTGTTCGGAGGGCGAACTATTATAAAATGCTTCTTTTGTGAAAGAACAAATCATGCGAGTCATCAATGCCGCTCCATAATGAAAATGTCTCCGGGAGAGAGAAATGATAAAATACGTAGTGCCCATCTATGTTTCAAATGCTTAAGAAAGGGACACATACAGAGTCAGTGCCGAGAACAATTGGAGTGCAAAAACTGTGGGAGAAACCACTTGGAAGTTTTATGTGAAGGAAATTCTTCTAACCGGTTAACGAAACCGGGAAGAGAAAATCTAAAGGAAAATGCAACTGAACCCATTGCATCGCTTTCTAGTCAAGCCTGCACAGGTCAAGTCTTGCTGATGACCACGGTAGCACTGTTAAGAGGCCCAAATGCCTCTAGAAGGGTTAGAATTCTCCTTGACAGTGGAAGTCAGTTTTCGTATATCAAACAGTCGTTAGTCTGGAGTATAGGAATAGAAAGAAAAGGCGAAATAACTATAGCTAAAAGTCTTTTTGGAGGTAATAAGATTGGTGAAGAAAAGCACGGTAAATTTATGTTAGAATTAGAGAATTTAGGTAATAATAGAGATGTGATCCATATTGAGGCGCTGGATCAACGTAAAATTTGCGACGCCATACCACCTTTGCCAAAAGGAGACTGGTTAGAAAAAATGAAGATTAAGGGCATAATATTGTCTCAGGACAATTTTAAAGGACAAGAGATTGACATATTGATTGGCGCTAACTATCTAGGTATGATTTTGACAGGAAAAATAGTTCAAGTTGAAGCAGATTTAACTGCGGTGGAAACGAAATTAGGTTGGACACTAATGGGCAATTCGCCAATTATTGATAGCAATGACAATGTGCAGCAGACTTTGAATCTGCTAACAACGCGATGCGATTTAAAGGATTTGTGGGATCTAGAAGTACTAGGCATTAGGGATCCTGTTGAAACTTGCTCCAAAGAGACCAGATACCAGGAAATAAAAGAAAAGTTTATAACAAAAATTCAAAGACAAAGTGATCAGAGATATTCTGTAGGTCTACCTTGGAAGGTAGAAAAGGAGTCAATCCCCAGCAATCTTGACATAGCGATAAAAAGGTTAGATATAAGCACTAAGAAAATGACCTCACAGAATAAGTTGACCGAATATAGTCAGATCTTTAGAGACTGGCTGACTGAAGGACTCATTGAAAGAGTCGAGGAAAATCCTCTCGAGAGAAGAGGCTACTATTTACCTCACCGCCCTGTGTACAAGATGGAATCTAAAACGACGCCCATACGTCCGGTTTTCGATGCTTCTTGTCTAGGCCATAATGGATTATCCTTGAATCAATGTTTAGAAAAGGGACCGAATTTATTGGAAAGAATCCCTGAAATGATGATAAGATTTCGGGAAAATAAATTTGGAGTCACGGCAGATATAAGAAAAGCATTCCAGATGGTGGCGATTGAAGAATCTGAACGGAACTATCTTAGATTCCTTTGGTGGGAAGAGGAGAGCGATAGAGAACTAATAGCTTACAGGCATAAGAGACTTGTATTTGGCTTAAACTGTAGTCCTTTTGTGCTGAACGCTGTAATAGAATACCATCTTCAATCAATAAGAGGCCCACTTGTTCAATGGGCAAAGATTTTAGCTCAATCCTTCTACATGGACAATTGTATTACCTCGCTGGAAACAAAGCAGGAAGTGCAGGAATTTCAAAAGGCTGCAATTGAAATTATGGACAGGGCTAAAATGGACTTACGAGAGTGGGAATATTCTCTGGAGGAAAACCCTGAAAAGAGGACTTGTACAAAAATATTGGGTGTTGTTTGGGATAAAATGGAAGACTCATTAAAATGCGAACTCCCTGACAATTTGAGTATTCAACCCAAATTAACGAAAAGGTTGGTACTGTCCATGGTTCAGCGGATATTTGATCCACTTGGATTTTGCGCTCCAGTATTCTTGCCACCAAAGTTGATACTGCAGCGATCATGGGGGCTGAAACTAGGTTGGGATACACCACTACCCGAAAGTATGGCCCAGGAATTTCGAACCTGGTTGGATCAAATAAAATTAATAGAGTTAATAAAGATACCGAGATATATGTGGAATGATCTCATTTTCCCTACAGAAGTTCATATCTTTTGTGACGCTAGTCAAATAGGCTATGGAGCTGTAGCCTATTTAAGAAGCGAAACGGGACGAGAAAATACTCTAACTTTGATTTGGAGCAAAGTCAGATTAGCTCCTATGAAGAGTATTACGATCCCTCGCTTGGAATTAATGGCCATGGTACTAGAAGCTAGACTAGCCAATGCAATCCAAGCTGCCTTGAAGAGAAAATGTGAAACAACTCTTTGGTCTGACTCTACTACCGCGCTAAGTTGGATAAAGAAAGAAATTGAGTGGAGAGTTTTCGTGAGAAACCGAGTCAGAGAAATACAGGCCACTACCAATTTGAACGATTGGAGGTTCGTTCCTAGTCAGTTGAACCCGGCCGATCTTCTGTCTCGAGGTTGCCCTCCAAGCCAGTTTGTGCAAAGCAGATGGTGGGAGGGCCCCGAATGGTTGAAAAAACCTAAAGATTTCTGGCCCAATTCAGAGTTCTCGATAAATACAAAAGAAATAAAGGTTGAAGAAAACATTATGAAAACCAACATTAATTTGAACATCGATTATAAAGACTGGATACTGACAAGGAGGTCTAATTACTCTCTCAACATCAGGGTAATGTCCTATGTTTTAAGATTTTTAGGGAAACTTAAAAAACAGTCAACTGAAACAGGACCTTTGAAAGTTTCAGAATTAGACTTGGCAGAAAAAAAGCTTTTCCGAATGATTCAGGAGAAAGTCTCCATAGAGAAATCGAATGCAACCAAGAGTTTTAAAATATTAAAAAACACTGACGGACTTTGGTGTGTAGAAAGCAAACTTTTACATAGACAGGTCCCAGAAGAATTTAAAACTCCTATCATTCTACCAGGCGACCATCCCTTCGTAGAGCAACTTATATGGGAAGTGCACCTGAAGAATGGACATGTAGGGGCGCAATTCATTTTATCAAAGCTGAGAGAGAAATTTTGGATAATCAGGGGAAGGAAAACGATAAAGAAAATTATCAGTAAGTGCATTGCTTGCAAGAGACTTAAATAAAAGTCTCTGCAAAGACCAATGGCAGCTTTGCCAGAAAACAGAATTGGACTGGGCAAACCCTTCCAAATTACAGGAGTTGATTTATTAGGCCCTCTTCATTTGAAAGAAGGTGGGAAAGTGTGGGTAGCCGCCTTTACTTGCGCCGTCTATCGCGCTATTCATCTGGAGTTGGTGAAGAGTTTAGAGACAGGAGTCTTCATGATGGCCCTCCATAGGTTTATTTGTCGGAGAGGGCGCCCCGAGAAAATATATAGCGACAATGGCACCAATTTCGCAAAACTTAATAGAATATTCAAAAGATTGGATTGGACTAGAATTGAAAGGGAAACCTCAATTAAAAGGATACAATGGATTTTTATCCCTCCTTCTGCTTCTTGGTGGGGAGGATTTTGGGAAAGAATGGTTAGGACAATAAAGGAAATGTTGATAAAGATGCTAGGTCACAGGAAGCTGAAATATGTACAACTGCAGACTGCCCTTTGTGAAATCGAATCTATCATTAATAATCGACCCCTCACTTATGTCTCTGAAGACGACAATGATCTAAAACCGTTAACTCCTAATGAGTTTTTACAAAATGGTCCAGAGTCTAGCTTTCCTGAATTTGAAAATTTAAAGCCAGAAATATTGCACACTAGATACAGAGAGTTAGGTCAACTGAAGAGAGAATTGAAGCAGAGATTCTTAAAGGAATATTTAGGCGCGCTGATTCAGAAATCCGAAAATATTGATAGAAGACAGTTGAAAGTAGAAGACGTTGTACTGATCGGGCAAGAAAATCTTAAAAGAATGTTTTGGCCTAAAGGGCGAATAGTAAATCTCATTCCAGGAAAAGATGGAATAGTGAGAGTGGCCCATGTTAAAACATCCACAGGAACCTTGATCAGGGCTCTACAACGCTTACACCCTCTTGAAATATCCTCGAATGTTAAGACGATTCTAAAGGACAATTCAAATACCGTACCCCAATCTGATGCATTTTTTGGAAATAGGCCCAATATTGAATCCAGGGACTCTAGAAATAGATATGGTAGGGTAATCAGAAAGCCTGCAAGGTATGACTCGAAGGACTAGTGAAAGTACCTGTAGAAAAAAAAAAGGTGTAATATGTGTATTCTTTTATGTGTATTTTATGTAATGTAATAGGCATACCTACTCTTGTGTGTATTGTGTATATATATGCTCTTTTGTCTTATACTTAATTTTGACTTCTTTCAGAGAAAAATTTTGTGGGAGAATGTTAAAACTATTTTACAGATCCTTTACCTTTTGTACATAGAATGAAGGTCTTAGGTGAAGGGAGACAACGAGCAAGACATCTACCTCTCTATATCTATAGATAGCCCCAGCTTGGACCGACCGAGGGCAAAGGTCGGCGTGGGCGGAGACGACGGAGCGTCATGTTACATTCTTTTTTTGCTTAACCTTGTTTATTTTTTATACATAATTCTATAGATATAAGTATAATTTAGCTTAACCATTTTTCTTGTTTTTTTTTACCATTAATTCTTTATATAAGTATAATAGTTTTTATCCCTTTTGTTTTTAATTTTTTAAAATAAATCCTTTTATTATACTGTGTTTCTGTGCATTTATTTCCCCCATTGTTTTTCCTTTCAATCGATCACCCTTTATTTTTTTTTTTAAACGAACACGAACACATTTTATACAATTGACTGTTTTGTGCTTGTCATTAATATTTATAACACATTTACATTTTATATATTTTATTCAATTACGATCAAAATTACATAAACATCACATTTAATTATATATCATCACAAACAATTATATATCATAGCCACATAACATTAAGCCAACTCTATATTTTTTTGTTTTCGTCACTGGTCCAATATTTTTATTTTTTTTTATAGACTAAATTATGATATAGGCTTAGCAAAATACGGTTATTCTTTTTGAGGATTTCTGGTTGTTTTTGTACTCACGTATGTTATAGTTACGAGGACATCCCTTTAGATAAAAACAAATATATATTTATTTAAGGAACGACTTGTTCCATTACATATATTGTTAAGACAAGTTAGCGGTAAACAATAACAGCAAGTTTGAAGGTAGTTGTTGGAAGTTGTGACGTCATCGTAGTGACGTCAGCATCTATGATGATTAAAGTCAAAGTTTGCGTAACAAATTATGCGATTAATTTATAAATGAAAAATATGCAAAACAAATAAACAACTATATACATCAATTCCTTCTTCTTAGGCTTGGCCCCTCATTTATTTATTTTTTATATCTCTGTGGACATCTGCGCTCCCTCTAAGGGTACCTGGGGGTTGTAACACTTTTCTCCTCGGAGATTGGAGTTGGCACACATTCAGCATCATTCATATTAGTGGGATGTGATTTACCAGGCAACATTTTTTAAATGTAGTTTTGATGAACATTTTTTCACTGTCACCTTGTTTTATTAAATAAACATTCCTTCCTAGTATTTTAATTATCTTTCCTGTATACCAAGAGGGATGATTATTAGTGATCCACCTAAATTTCACAGTCTCATCCACTTTAAATTTACTGTTAACATATTGACCATTGACTTTGTAGACTTTTACTTCTTCTTTTGACAACACAGAAAGTCTTGATCTGATCTTTCTTCCAAGAAATAGTTCCGCAGGTGATGTCCCTTTTCTAATATTTACATCTGTCCTTATAAAGAACAAAGCCCTGGACAGAGCCAAATCTAGTTCCACCTGCTCGTTTTCATATAATAGCTTTTTTAGCAATTTCTTTACCTCTCTTACAGAGACTTCTGCCTGTCCATTCAATTTTGGGTGATATGGGGGAGATGTCACATGGGATATGCCATTCTTAGACAAAAAATCACCAAAGTCACTACTAAAGAAAGGAGGACCATTATCAGAAATTGGGCTATGCCCGCGTGGGTTCGTATCCCATCCTCGTCGCCAGTTGTTTTGTGCTTGTCATTAATATTTAAAACACATTTACATTTTATATATTTTATTCAATTACGATCAAAATTACATAAACATCACATTTAATTATATATAATCACAAACAATTATATATCATAACCACAAAACATTAAGCCAACTCTATATTTTTTTGTTTTCGTCACTGGTCCAATATTTTTATTTTCATAGACTAAATTATGAGATTAATTTATAAATGAAAAAATGCAAAACAAATAAACAACTATATACATCATTGACATTTTTAAATTATCAATTTAAGTAAAAAAATATATGAAATTTTCAAAATTAAAAAATATTATTCTGGCAACATTGATTTTATTCTCTAAATTTGAAAAATAAAAAAATAAATAATAAAAATAGGGAAGATGGCGCTAGTTGTTTCAAGCGATCTTTTTATTTCTTTTAAAATTTAAAATTGTAAACATTTATTAATAGTATATATAAGAAGTATCATCTCTTAAATATATTTTTTATCATTGATTAACCAAATCAAAGTCTTTTTCTTAACTTTATATTGTATGATATATCACTTTGTATACAAACCGCTTTCTTTCCTTTCAGGAATTCAACTTCACAATATTCGTTAATTTTATAATAAATCCTCAAAAATAATACCAAAAGGTAAAGAAACAAAACATGCATGCATAAAAAAGTTTATATAATAATAATACAACTACTAAGAACATAAAAATATAAACTTTATATATATTGTTTTTTTTTTTTTGCATTTTATGGACAATAAAATGTTGAAAATTCATATTCCGGGTACAATTTCGAATTTTGTTTTGATAAAATTCGAATATTTTTACGAGTGCTTTGATATTTGAGATGTTTGATAAAAATTGACAAATAGGGTCAATTGATTAGACTAATATATATTTTATAAACTACAGCTTTCAAAATTTTATAACTGCAGAATTTTGTCAATTTAGCATGAACTCTTATGTTTTTATTTTAAAATTGTACTTTGTAAACAATTGCAGCTTTTGATTTTTGTTTCAAAAATCAAGAACTTCATATTTAACTTTGAGAAATAATCAAAACCTTGTATAAAATATAGGTTGACAAGCATATATGAATTATTTCCTTCTTTTGTGTCAATATTATAAAACTGAAAGTTTGTATTCGCACCCACTCTTATAATATTTCTGCAATAACACCTTGGAACAGGTTATTTACATAGGTGGGTGTAATCAATTGTCATGTTTTAACACTACATTTTGAACACATTTAGAAATTACATATATTATATATATTCAGCAAGACTATTATTCAAATTATGTTTTAACTTGTATATATATATATTGACAAAAGAAGCACTAAAGACATAGTTTATTTAGCTACAGTTTGGCTATTTTTTTCTACTTTTTCAAAAATTTTAGATTGTATAATTAAAGGACAGTTACATATACAGAAAAAAGTATACAGTAGAGGACTCTGCAGATTCATCGCTACAAAGAACAGTTTTCATCGCCAAAATTACTATTTTTACTATATAGCTCCTTTTTGGATACTTCCCTCTAAAAAATATTTTGGCTTCTCTCTAAAGAATATTTTGGCTTCCCTCTAAAAAATATTTTGGCTTCTCTCTAAAGAATATTTTGGCTTCTCTCTAAAGAATATTTTGGCTTCTCTCTAAAGAATATTTTGGCTTCTCTCTAAAGAATATTTTGGCTTCTCTCTAAAGAATATTTTGGCTTCTCTCTAAAAAATATTTTGGCTTCTCTCTAAAAAATATTTTGGCTTCTCTCTAAAAAATATTTTGGCTTCTCTCTAAAGAATATTTTGGCTTCTCTCTAAAGAATATTTTGGCTTCTCTCTAAAGAATATTTTGGCTTCTCTCTAAAGAATATTTTGGCTTCTCTCTAAAGAATATTTTGGCCTTCCTCTAAAAAATATTTTGGCTCCTCTCTAAAGAATATTTTGGCCTTCCTCTAAAAAATATTTTGGCTTCTCTAAAGAATATTTTGGCACTGCAACTATATGTCTTTTACAGAGAGGTTCTTCTGTATCTCTTAATACTGGTGACTTTAATTCCCTAAAGTGACCTATTTCCATACATTAATTCTGTGTTGATAATTTGACCATGTTTGACCTCCAGCCTATCAAATAACCAGCTTCAATTTGACCAAAGATTAATTTTCCTGTTTCTTACAACATCATTATATAATTCTTATTTAAATACAATTTTATTGCTAAAAAGGCAATAATTTGGCACGCGATACACTATGGTCATTGTTAGTGCATGCCCAACGTGTGCAAATGCTGGCACCAATGTTGGCTATAAATTTGTGTTTTTCTGTGGATATTTAGGGCACTGTTGGTTTGAGTGGCTGCTCCAATGTAAACAAACCTTGAAGTGTCTCAGAGAGTAAGGTTGTTATTTGAAATAACTGGACTTTAAAAGATTGATCAGCTAGAATGTATACTGAATAGGGTTCTAGCCTAAAAGCAAAAGGTTTTATTTAAAATCTCATAATTTTTTAGTCTTTTTTTTTTTTTAATTTCTAAAATTTATTCACTTTCTTTTCCCACTGCATTATATATTTACTTTATAAAAATAGTATTTGAACTATTTTCAACGCGTATGATTCTTTTAATTGTATAAATATTGTGTTTTAAAAATACTTTTACTTACAATTTGTGGAAGAGCAATGCTTGAAGCATATATTTATTATTATATGTATTTCTACTGTTCTCAAAGCTTATGTCCATAGTTCATTTAAAACACCCTTTCCTAGAGTCTAGCAATCAGTATCAGTATAAAAGGAAAACTGAAAAAGACAATATTATGGCGGTATGGTAGATTAAACTGGCGAAACTGCTGGGAGGGTTCACCACTGATGAGCCAGGCCCTCCCATTAATTTTTCCATTGCAGTAAGGGCAGTAGTAATGGTTTAATTTAAAAAATGATCATACGCGTCTAAAATAGTTGAATTTCTAATAAGTATATCAACCACTAGAACCACTAGAATCACTAGAACCACAATTTGGCTTTTCAAAACTTGTAGATGGGGTATAGAAATAAATACACACAGGCTACTTCTTAATAATGTGTGGTCCTTAAATTACCTATTTCCATACATTATAATGCAGTATATATCAAAATATCTTGTGAAATCCTTTTCTTATCATATGGGTACCTCTAAGTCTAATTTATTAACCAAGACAAGAAGAGTCTTAGATTAAGAATTATTGATCAGATATATTAAAAGATATAGAAATATTGAAACATTTTTAGGATATTAAGTAGTCTAATACAGTAAAACCCCATTAATATGAACCCAGGATATAGCAAACTTACCCTCTTATAACAAATCTAAAGTAATTCCATTCCTTCGAAAATACCATTGCTATAGCGAACTTTGCAATTTATAAAATCATGAACTACCCCTATAACGAATCTAATTTTAAGTCTCAAAATAATAAATTCTATAATTAAAATAAAAGAGGCTTATAATTTAAAATTTCAAATAAGTTTTTTATAAAAATAAAAATACACCCTTTCGCATTGAGTTTCTTTTATTATCTTTTTTATAAACTTCAAAATTTTGAGCATGTTTCAGCTCATAGATCTCGATTTCAAAACAATAAATTTTTACATTATACACTTTTATTTATCTTTTCATTTATCAATTTTGAAATAGAAATAAATGCAAATGGTTTTGAAAATAAAGGAAAAAAAAAAGGCAAAGAAAAGGCATTCTTAACAAGCTACCACTAGAAATAAAAGCTAATATCAAAGCTTTTCAAAGTGAAACAATGTAGGAAAAACTTCAGAACTTGTTAAAAGAAAATGTAACTTTTCTACTATAAGAGATGGCTATTGTTGCGACCATACATATTAGCATTAGGTGTATACTAGCTAGTTTAACCTAGGCACACATATCCGAACTTGAGGAATTTGTAGAGAGAGATAACTCGAGGGACTGACCAAGTCTAAGATGGATGGTGTTGTGTGCCAATAAGTCACTGACCGGATGATGCATGGGACTGGAGAATTGTTAACTCTTAAATTTTAGAAATTCAATTTTTATTATCATTTTAAAATCTCAGAAACAGCCCTACAGAGATAACAGGTGTACTTGACCGTTGACATGTGTGAGAGATAATCTTTTGTCCCTTGATTGGAATACACCTTGACACAAAATGTCATGTCACAGCCCCTACAACCTGCTCAATATAACCCTACAACCCCTCTGAACCGGACCTGGGACCCAGCATGGGACTGTTCCCTAGTGACCGCCAGTCTCCCCATAATAAACCCTCTGAGACCTACCATCAATATTTATTCTGCTAGATGGCAGAGTGCCATCTAAAATGCTTATTTGAGAGATTAACATATTTTTTTAAAGCTCTTTTTTAACTTGCTTCCATGTCTGTCCACAAATCTTGTAATCATTTTTTAATATACTTACAGAACACCTTGAAGCCTGATATTTGGTACACTTGTTCAAACCTGGTGACATTACAAGTTGACAAAATTTCAGATTTCTGGGTGGTCGGCAATGGACTAGTTTTAATTTTTTATATTCAATTTCAAATTTTTTGATTAATTTTAGTACATTTCTTGATGACACAGAGTTATGATAATTTGCTCAATGCAGCTAACAATCTCTGACTTCTAGTGGTCAGTAATGGGCTATTTTTAAAAATATTTACTTTCAAAATTTAGTGATCAATTTTTAAATATATTTCCAGACCATATAGAAGTCTTGTATCTTATAGACTAGTTCAATCCTAAACACAAGGTAATAAGATCAAATCCAAATAAATAGTGTGTGACGTTTCGGTAACAGTGTTGTTGCTATCTTCAGACAAAAGTACTGAATGAGAAAATATATCACAGCATGTTTTAAATTGTGCCTTCAATCCTACTAACAATACAAGTGCACAAAGATACTAACTCTCTACAAAGGGCAGTTTTCATCTCCAAATGATCATTTTTACTAATAAGCAACTCTCCAGTAAGAGGACATTCTCTCTGAAGGACATTTTTGATCTGCAACTAAGTGTTCTTTATTCCATTACAGAAAATATTTTAAATACTTAATCAACTACTCTGCAACTAAGTGTTCTATAAAGCTAGGTTCTGGTGTATACTAGGTATCACCATGGAACAGGGTTTTAACAGGTTCCTGTTGATTAAAGCAGACTTGCATAAAGATATGTTGTGGCTGACCAGAAACCCCGAGATGCCCAAGCGGAAGAAGAGCCACACCACTGAAGACTCATTTGAGGAGGCCGATGCTCCCAAGAAGAGGAGGAGGGTGCAGCCGGATTCTGTAAGTGGCAACACTCTCTTCATATACTTTTACATTGTTCTGCTGTTCCTACATCCCTAATGTAACTGCTTCTTCTTTTCTATATTGCTGGGAGAGAAAACTTTTTGTCCCAATTATCACTCCATAGTATATATTTTAAAATATAATTGAAATAAATTTAATATCATTATTATTAATTAAATATGAATTTCCTTTTCATGATAAGATTCAATTTGGATTATAGACAATGACAATTTTAAAATAATTTTATTGACATCTTGTCAATACATGCAAAGTGCACAGTCTGCACTATTTAAAAAAAAAAAAAGATAATTATATATATATACTACAGGGTGTACCAGGTAAATTGGGAATTTCAACAATGGTATTTTAACTGAATTTTTTTGCAAGTAAAAATTAAAATATCCGAATGAAATTTGACACAGTAGTAGATAAAAGGATATAGTTTTTATTTATTCAATGTAGTTTCCATTATTAGCTACAACAGTCTCGAGGCGAGTGCGGAATGAAGCACAGGCCTTGGCGACGATGACCTTGTCCATTTGGGTCATCACCGTGTGAACTGCTTTCTTGACAGACTGGATGGTGGTATGAGGAGCTTTGTTGACATCTCTCTCAACAACGCCCCATACATAGTAGTCAAGGGGATTGCAATCTGGAGAATTAGGGGGCCAAATATCAGGACCCCAGTGACTAGGGACGTTAAGTGTCAGCCACGATTGTGTCTTTTTTGCCTTATGGGCTGGAGCTGAGTCCTGTTGGAAGACATACTTCCTTCCTGCGGCCACCATGTCCATCCAAGGCTTCACAACGGTCTCCAGAACATTGATGTAGGTGTCAGCGTTCATCCTAAGGCCCTTCTCAAAGAAATGGGGAGGCATGACATCACCTTCACTGCTGATAACGCCAAGGACCATTACGGAGGCAGGAAATTTCGTGTGCATCACAACAGGTATCTCTGAGGGGTCTTTACAGATCCAGCGATCATTCCTGGGATTTACCTTTTGGTCCACGTCAAAGTTCTTTTCGTCAGAGAAGAACCTTAGCATGCCAAAAGAGTCGTGTTTCAGGTTGTTGAGGAGGGCAGCAGCCTTTCCTTTTCTGTTATTCTTCATATTCTCAGTCAGCAACTGACCTTTCCGAAGGGCATAAGACTTGAGACCAAGGTCCTCATGGATAGTTCTGAAAATTGTCATAGAGCCAATGTCCATTTCCTTGGCTATGGCCCTCATGCTCTTCCCAGGGTTTCCATCAATCTTCTCCTTGACATTTTTGACAAATTCTTCGCCTCTTACCCTGTCCGATCGACGCGAGTGCTTTTTCCTTGTAGCTATCCCCTCTTTGTTACTGTCGGCCTCATCAAACTGCTTCTTGACACGATAAATAGTGGTTTTGGGCAACTTAAGAAAATCCACTATCTCTTTGGGGCTCCTTCCGGCGCGCAGAGCAACGATGATGGCAGCTCGATTTTCAAATTCTCGGTTACTCTTCATCACTACACTGCGCACACATGTACTGTTGCATTTTACATGAATATGGCTACGTAATGAAAAAAAAAACAAGTTTTTAATCTCAAGTAGTTTTTGTTTTATGGACTGTCAAAGTTAGTCCCAATTTACCTGGTACACCCTGTATGTACAAAGAACATGGCGCCTCTGCCAGCACTGCAGAGTTTGGTAGAGCCAGCAAGTCATTAGGACTCTACAAGGTAATAAGACTGTCTTATTACCTTGTTGTTCTAATTTTATCTTCATTAATGGAATGAATCTTTGCTCTCTCAAAAATGTTACCTAATGAAATATGGCCGCCGTGCAGGAAGTACCACAGTGGGACTGATCATTGCTTAGGTCAATAACTTAGGGGACAATTTTGTAATCCTAGAGTTTTGTAAGTGCCTATCTCAGCAAGACAAATCTGAAGGCATCATGAAGAAATCACGTGTATTGCCTTATTACAAGAGTATTTTCTAAAAATAATATTTTAATGAGATAATATTTGGTTCCAGGAAAACAACAACCAGCAGTGTGATAATCATCTTAACTGACTAATTCATATTTCAATAGCATGCCTGGTTGATTAATAAAAACTCACTATAATTCAATACCAACTTTTTAATTCAACTGAGAGCTCTGAACCCCCATGGAGTACACAATTAAGAAAGTTATACTGTAAATTAAATAAAAAAAGGCCTAATAGAGAGAGTAGCAATTCATATTAATTAATAGTACAATATTATTTTTCTAAATGTGTTACTCTAATGAGTTAGATGATAAGCAAATCATCTTTGCGACTAATTTAACACTTTTCTTTAAATTCAACCGAAAGCTCTGATCTCTTAGGGTGTTGATTTAAAGACGTTAGACAATTTATATATAGTTACCATGACCTTGTATTCATGGGATAATAGAAAACTCTTTGATCAATATTGGCAGGTG
The DNA here is from genome assembly GCA_030710605.1 of Cordylochernes scorpioides. Classification (NCBI taxonomy): domain Eukaryota; kingdom Metazoa; phylum Arthropoda; class Arachnida; order Pseudoscorpiones; family Chernetidae; genus Cordylochernes; species Cordylochernes scorpioides. The sequence goes on along the minus strand of CP092865.1, from coordinate 161,277,788 downwards.
GAAAATTAGGGAAGACAAACTTCAGGATGACAAAGCAATTTATTTAAGGCAAGAACAAACTTTGAAGCATAAACAAAAGATAAGCAATGAGGTAAGCTTACAGAGTAGCAAAATATAAACATAAAAAAATGATACTAGTTAATAAAATAATAAATACTTCGCTACATAGCTTCCCTATGGGAGCTGTGACCCACAGCTTGCAATTATTGTAGTTACTGACATGGATCTGACGTGCTTCTGCCAAGGATTCCATTGAAGTCTTGGAACTTTGTCCCTAGTACCTTTGTGTCCTTTTTCTTGCGGCGTGAAGAGCGGCTTTGTCATCGTATCGTCTATAGGGACATCGTCATCTTGGAGGGAAGTCTTGGCTTTGACATGGCGGTGGAATCCTGGTGTCAGTCTCTGAAAATGTAGATCACAGCACCCATGGCCTCTAGGTCTTCTCGGCGATCTTCAGTTTGTCTTCCCTATTTACCCAGAATCTCCACCAAAATGCACGTGGAAAATTAGGGAAGACAAACTTCAGGAAGACAAAGCAATTTATTTAAGGCAAGAACAAACTATGAATGATAAACAAAAGATGCTCGAAAGCTTGCAAATATAAATAAAAAGAAACTTTTTACCTGATTCAATTTTTGCTTTTTCAAATAATTTCTCGGTAACTATTGCTCACATAAACAAAAGATAAGCAACGAGGGAAGTTTACAGAGTAGCAGAATATAAACATAAAAAAATGATACTCTTTTAATAAAATAATAAATACTTTTCTACAATACACCTATCCCCCGATTTACACGGTAGAAACGTTCCTGAGAAAAACGTGTAAATCGGGGGATAGGTGTACACAGAAATAAAAATAAAATGCATTGACAGGTTAAAATATGTAGTCAGCACATAAGCTCGGGGTTCCTCGTGAGATGTGTACACAGCGCATGTGTTCAATCACAGTAGCATTTAGTATAGTGCGATAAAAAAAAAAAAAAGCTTATTTGGAAAACCGTGTAAAAGCGAAAACGTGTAAAACAAGTACCATGTAAATCGGGGGATAGGTGTATATTGTAACTTTACTGAACCATTTTATATAGAAATATTCTCATGGCGGTAACATGTGTTTTTGGATTCTACATTTCTGTGTGTGGTGCAGCAATCTGAGATCTGCCAGGAGCTCTATGATGTGATCCGCAACCACAAGACCCACGATGGCAGGCTGGCCTGTGAGACCTTCATCAGGAATCCCAAGCGAAGGTGAGTTATGTGCTCTGAGATTGTCTCTTGGGATATCAGGTGTGACACACCTATATGTGGAACAAATAAACTAGTTGAGCATCCAAATACAGTGGTACCTCGACATACGAGAGCCCCCAACATACGAGTTTTTCGAAATACGAGCCGACGAGCAAGTGATTTTTTGCTTTTAGTTACGAGCGAAATTCGAGATAAGAGTTCGGTTCGGTAGTGTTGAAGATATTAATCTGTGATTTTAAATGTTTCTTTTTGACCAGTACTTTTGTTTTGTTTTTGCTTTTCCTAAAATGTTTCTTTCTTCTCCTTCATTATTATTTGTTCTATATGCAAAGCACACCCAGGAACTGACGACTGAGGAGATACAAGAGTTACAGTCACAGCAGCATACTGAGGTTATGCAAGTAATTGGTTTTTGGAGTCAGAGGAGGAGGTTATTTCTGCAAGTGAGATAAAGGAGATCTTAGGAATGTGGGAGAGAGTTTCACAGTTCGTTGAAAAAAACACAGAGAAAAAGTTGCAACAGGTCGTGCATCTGACCTTTTTAATGACACTTGCCTAACTCATTTCCGGAACATTCTGAGAGGGAGGAAGAAACAAACCTCCTTGGACATGTTTTTTTCTAAACGGCCTACAGCTGAAAGCGAGAAAAATGTAGCGAAAAAGGCAAAGACCAGTGAGGATATCTAATTTATTTCTTTACATTCTCTTTTTTGTTTTTGTGCAATAAATATTTGATATTTATAAATACGTTTTTATTATTTAAAACCACGTAACAAAAATAACTGGGGTGACATTTTGGAGGTTGGAACGGATTAATGGTAGTTCAATTGTTTTGTATGGGGAAATTTGCTTCGAGATACGAGTAATTCAAGATACGAGCAAGGTTGCGGAACGAATTAAACTCGTATGTCGAGGTACCACTGTACTTATTATGGCCATTATAACTTTGGTAGGTCTGTTCAAACTTTGCACAAGTGAGACAATGATTGTCTCTCTCTTGCATCTCAACCACTTTGTTTATATACATTTTTATAAACTCTGTTGCTTTATATATGTAAATATATAATCCCAAGTTTCAATTTGTTTGTTGTTTTTTTTCTTTCCTCTGTAATATGTGCAAATACTTCAATATTGCACCTTGTTGATTAATAAATAACCTTAGTAGGTGTAGATTTTGTCTTCTTTTTATCTCAGTCTTTGAGACTGCATTCTTATACACATGTCACTTATTTGGACTCATTGGGGGCCAATAAAGCCATTCGTTAATTTAAATATGGATTCTGAACCCAAACCAAATTGATTGTTTAGACCACACTAGAGTTAGTATGTCCTAGATGAGGTGAAATCTAAAACAATGGTTCCATACTCTCTCTTTTTGAGCAAGAGGGCTTGATTTTAAAATAAAAACATAAGCCTCCAGGGAAAAGTTTCTTTTAAAAATATTTTTTATTTAAAAAATCTCGAGCTTTCGGGCAAGTACGCCCTTCTACAGGAGAAAATGCTTTATATGATTAATACGCCAATGAAATATGATTTAAAATTAAATAAAGTCCATTTTCTGTTTACATTTGCTTTAAAAGCACGATCAACGCGGGCTTCTGTTGCGCGTGCTTCACTTGGGGGTTATGGGCTGGGCTCAGGGAATATAATGTTATAAATTTCCGGAATATCTATTCTTCTGTTGATGCTATTGTGCTTTCTGGATATGATGGATTCTATTATTAGTCTCTGTAGTCTATTGGGGATGTTGGAGTAATGGGTCTTTGGTTCTGATAGGGCGAAGGAATGGCCTGTTTCTCTTATATGTTGGTATACTAAAGATCTACTGTCTTGATTATCGATATTTCGTTTATGTTCTGATACTCTTATATTTAAATGTCTGCCAGTTTCGCCGACATATTTGGTTTTGCATTCGTTGCATTCTATGGAGTATATGGCATTCTTAATATTGGAAGGATAATAAATGGTATTGTTCTTTGTTATGGGGTTTCTTAGTAACAAATTTAAATTAGGTGAGTTTCTGAAAAAGGTTTCGATTCCAAATTTTTTCAGATGACGAGCTATAGAAACAGATACTGGTGAATAAGGAATACTGCTAATAGATTTATAGATTGGGGAATTCTGAATTTCAGAGGGGCTATAGAAATGTCTTAGAATAAATGATAAAGGGTATTGACAGGCTTTAGATTTCTTATAATATTCTGAGTTTCTTCTGTTTTGAAAGTTTGAAGTGAACAATGGCTATGGATACGTCTAGTTAAGGTCTTTACGGTATTGATTTTATGGCTGAGTGGGCAGTAGGAGGAAAAACGGATATTGTTCACTTCAAACTTTTAAAACAGAAGAAACTCAGAATATTATAAGAAATCTAAAGACTTGTCAATACCCTTTATCGTTTATTCTAAGACATTTCTATAGCCCCTCTGAAATTCGGAATTCCCCAATCTATAAATCTATTAGCAGTATTCCTTATTCACCAGTATCTGTTTCTATAGCCCGTCATCTGAAAAAATTTGGAATCAAAATCTTTTTCAGAAATTCACCTAATTTAAATTCGTTACTAAGAAACCCCATAACAAAGAACAATACCATTTATTATCCTTCCAATATTAAGAATGCCATATACTCCATAGAATGCAACGAATGCAAAACCAAATATGTCGGCGAAACTGGCAGACATTTAAATATAAGAGTATCAGAACACACATAAACAAAATATCGATAATCAAGACAGTAGATCTTTAGTATACCAACATATAAGAGAAACAGGCCATTCCTTCTCCCTATCAGAACCAAAGACCCATTACTCCAACATCCCCAATAGACTACAGAGACTAATAATAGAATCCATCATATCCAGAAAGCACAATAGCATTAACAGAAGAATAGATATTCTGGAAATTTATAACATTATATTCCCTGAGCCCAGCCCATAACCCCCAAGTGAAGCACGCGCAACAGAAAGCCCACGTTGATCATGCTTTTAAAGCAAATGTAAACAGAAAATGGACTTTATTTAATTTTAAATCATATTTCATTGGCGTATTAATCATATAAAGCATTTTCTCCTGTAGAAGGGCGTACTTGCCCGAAAGCTCAAGATTTTTTAAATAAAAAATATTTTTAAAAGAAACTTTTCCCTGGAGGCTTATGTTTTTATTTTAATATTAATTCAAGGGATTATTTGATCGAAGAGGGCTTGATGTTGCCTGTTGGCAGGACCTCTGCGGACTACTATGAAGTGGTGACCAGCCCCATTGACCTCATCAAGATCCAGCAGAAGCTGAAGGGAGAGGAGTACACCGAGGTGGATCAGCTAGCTGCGGATGTAGAGCTCATGGTGAACAACGCCAAGTCTTACTACAAGGTAGGTGCTGCTGCCAGCAGTCCCCCCTCCCAACAACAACCCTGCCAACAACCCTGGGGGGATGTACAGAAAAACACCATGGAGTACAAGGATGCCTGTGAGCTCTGGGATGTATTCCAGTCCAGCAGGAATGAGCTGGAGGGCAAGGAGCCAGAGGTAGGCCGCACTTCTCGTGTGGTCCCTCCCCGCTCCTCCTCACACTTACCCCAGTCACAGGAGGAGGATAGTCCTCTCGAGGAGCTCTTTGCCGCTGTGATGACAGCTGTGGACCAGGATGGCCGTGACCTCAGCACCATGTTCAAACTCCTGCCCTCCAAGACGGTAACTTTCTGGGAATTAACATACCTCTCTTCTAAGTAAGCTAAATTTTCTTTGGCTTCTGATACACTCAATATATGAATGCTAAAGAAACCATTTCCAACAAAGTTGAGAATGCAATTTTAAAAATTAATAAAGTACTTTTAAAAAATTTCTATGGCAATAAAGGGTGTGTTGGTCCCTGTGGTGCAGAAATACCCGGAGTACTACAAGGTGATCCTGGATCCCATAGACCTGCGCACCATCGCCTCCCGTATCACCCAGGGCCAGTACAGCTCCCTACTGGAGCTGGAGAAGGACCTGCTCCTCATGTGCAAGAATGCCAAGGCCTTCAACGAGCCAGGATCCCAGATCTACAAGGTTTGTTGGACTGCTGGTGGTGGATAGCAACTGATGGGTGGTTGTTGATAGGATGCTGCCATGCTGCGCAAGATCATTGTGGCTAAGAAGTTTGACATTGAACAACGCAAGTCCTCAACATCTTCCAAGTCCACGGAAAGAACCAAGTAAGTTGAACAACAGGGTCAGGTGTATTTCTACCTTTTTCTGGGAATTTTTATCCACAACAGGATATGACTTTGACAGAGAAACAAAGGATTTCAAATGAACACCTTAGAATGAAAAAAGACATGCTGTATATTGAGTTCATTTGAGGTGATGGTACAGAAGAATTGTTAAAAAATTGAAAGTGCAGAGAATGAAGAACTCAAGTCATTGATTGACTCTTTTCTAGTGAACTGCCATGTTTTAATTTGAAAGATCGAAAGTTTTCACATGGAAATAATTTTAAAAATTTGGATTTTTTTAGGTATTTTTAGAACAAAGCACTTTATTTGTGATGTGATATCTTCTGGGATATATTGGATATTAAAACCATTTTACAAATAGACTGAAAGGCAAAAGAATATTTGTCAAGTTGTTTTTTAGTTTGGCATTATTTACACAAAAATTGTAGTGGTTTTCAAGCTTAGAACTATTAGATGAAATTGGTAGCTCTGTAATATTTCTAAAAAAGATATGTGCACATTGCCTTTATCTCTAGGTGGTGTTTTGGTATACACCCAGAACATCACCTAGTCCTAAATGTGGCAAATAATAAAAACAAAAGAATGTTCTGGAAGAATCAAAGAGGTGAAGTTGTGTTTAACGGATTGAATGAGTCTCCATAATGGCTGACATCTATATCTGAGATGGTACTACATAAAATGAAACAAACTAGCTCTCTTTTTTTAACAAATCAATCTGAAGAGAATTTGCTACTAATATAAAAACACCAGAGAGTCTTATAGTGAAATGACCCTTCAGATAAATAAAATTATCATTGTAATATCAACATTTGGTCTATGAAACTGGTAAAATGAATTACTGCATACCTTCAATCATTTGACTTGATACCTTCAAGACTGGTAGAACTTATGCAGCTAATCAGCTCACTAAGATGTCCTCACATCTAGAAAGCGATGTCATCCAATGTGATGTGTGAAGGCACAAGAAGAATTCAGCCTCCACCAAGTGGGCTTCTCTGATTGCCAACCTGTCGTCAGACAAGGACTCGTCCTCGTCGGACAGGGAGGATTCCGACCCGGCCCCGCTGGAGGAGGATGAGAGCAACAGTCCTCTGTGGCAGATCTACAATGCTGTCAAGGACTATCCTGGCCCCAACAACACCCCGCTGTCAGAGCCCTTCATCCGGCTGCCCTCCAAGAGGTGTGTGAGTGAGTGTTCCCCGGCTCCTCTCACCCTGTGCCTGCTGCAGGTTCCATTCAGACTACTACAAGGAGATCCGCAACCCCATTTCCCTCTCCAAGATTATGACCAAGCTCACGGTAGGTCACCCTTGGTGGGACCACACCTTAGTATCATTTCAGAGTAGGAAATTATAATTTGGATTATAGATAAGCTAACAAGACCATTGTGTGATGTTTTGGTCACAATACTCTAATACTCTAACCGAAAAAAATCACAATTTTTTACAGTATAATCTTGTTAATTTGACACTTGCGATGATTCAACCATGTTTTCATATCTCAACCTCTAGCCTAACAAATACATTTTTTTAATTTGACTAAATGAAAATTAGACACCATCAATAATTTGACCAATTTTTAAAGTCAAATTTCGACAACATTAAATAATTCCTTGTTTAAAAACAAATTTATTGCTAACAATACAATACTTTGGCATGCTGGGCACAGTTGCCATAGTTAGCATATGCGAACCATGTTTAAAAGTGTAATGATGCATCACACATATCGATACCAATGTCTTGAGCAATTTTTGTTTCCTCTTGGACAATTTTGACCTAAGCCACCACTATTCACCTGCATGAACAAAGATTCTGCTATTTAAAATAACAAAAAAAAAGAGGAAAGACATGCATTTCTTTTGGAGATTGATCAGCTAGAATGCACGTTCAATAGGGATCTACCCTAAAATACATAACCACAGGGGGTCGGTGGAAGGCTGGTTAAACCGTTTGGTTTACGACCACTACGACCCGGGTTCGATCCCTGCATTGGACACTTTTTTCTGTTTAAAAAAAAATGCTCCAATGGCCCCCGATTCTTGCAAAAGTCCAACCCCACCAGCGAGTGCAAGTAACCAAACGGGGCTCTGGCACATTTGTAAGTGCAAAGTCGAACTGCTTTCACATGTGTAGACATGTGGTGTGCTTACAGTAAAAAGCAGTCGCTAACTACCCACCATGATTATCATGGCCTGTACCACGTGTACTAGGGATAAGCAAAAAAAAAAAATTTCTTTAAATAAAATTTAAAATATTTTTTTTTCTTTATTTTCTAAATTTATTCGATTTTTCTTCCCATTGCATTCATTTACTTAGATTAAAATAGTATTTGTAATTTTCCTTTGTTCACAAATATATTTATACAATTTTATCATTCTGAACAACAACAACAAAAAGAGTGAATGTGTGGTATCAATTCATATTTTCAATTAAAATATATTACTACAGTATTTTCTACAATGGTTATTAAAAATAAACTTGTGTGGCATTTCCTCACATGACCATTTTAGATTATATTTGGTTATTCTAGAATAATGTCCACTAACAGTGAAGGTTGTGATGAACTCATCTAACTGACTTTAATTCAACACTTACTTTAATTCAACCTCTGATCTCTTGGGGTAAAGTTAAATTGAAGAGGTTAGAAACACAAGGTAATAAGACCAAATCCAAATAAATAAATAGTGTGTGACGTTTCAGTAACAATGCTGTTACCGAAACGTCACACACTATTTATTTATTTGGATTTGGTCTTATTACCTTGTGTTTATAATCTACTAGCCGAATGACCCGGGCAACGCCCGTGTTTTACCCGATTGAATGTTTTTATTCAAATACTATTTGTTAAAATTATAAATTGGCGCCTTAAATAAATGCATATATTAGTTAATAACTATAGCCTATGTGCTTTATCTGTCTATGTACTGTTGGCTTCCGTAGGCGTCTCATACTGGGAAAAAGAAAGAGAGGATTCCATTTAGTTATTAACTAATATATGCATTTATTTAAGGAGCGACCCGCTCCAACACAATAGTTACAAAAACAAAAAAGCGAGTGGGGGAGGCATGATGGGGGGGGGGGGGGGGGGGGGGCAAAGGTGGCGTGTTCGTAGCCAACCAATAGGAGGGCGCCATTCCAAAAAAAAAAGCAAACGGTGACAGAGTTGATTAGGAGATGAGGAATGACGCTCGTAACTGTATATAGAATAATCTAAATTGTGCCTTATCATAAAGAGGTTATACTGTAATTTGTTCTTGTTACCTTATGAGTACAACATTGTTTTATTTGAAACATTTGTGTTTAATATCTTCTATCTCTCAAAACAGATGGTGTGCCTTATAAATAATCTCAATAGAGAGCATAAGTACACATTATTTCACTGAAAATTTTACAAGATTTAGACCTATACAGTAGAACCTCCATGAGAAGACACTCTCACTAGAGCATACCTCTCCATAAAGGACACTCTCTATTGCTAATATGACCATTTTTAGTTTTACAGGGCCTTCACAATTTTGCTAATCTATAATTAGAACATTTATTTAGTCCTTAGAATGTCACTAAGCATGATAGAACTGTGTTCAGGCGGGTTACCTGGTGTTTATAAGTGGGAAACCTCATTTTTAATCTAGAGAATGTTTTTTAAAATTAAAATATAGAGGCTCTGTCAGAATATGGAGTGAGATGGTTATATGTTGCAGGAGAAGAAGTACACAGGTCCAATGGAACTGGTGGATGACTTCAACCTGCTCTTTGATAATGCCAAGAAATACAACCGCCCAGAATCCAAGATCTTCAAGGTGAGAATCCATAGTTGGCCTCTGTTGTTGTTTCTTATCTCTCCCCTTGTGTACACAACTCTAAATGTTGATTAATGACCACAATATATTTGATAATAGTTGAGTTCTACACCCTAATAAACAACATACGGTGAATGCCACTTATTTTATTGTAAACAAACACAAAACAAGCTGAGTCCCCTTTATTTGAAGCTAAAAAAGATACTTTCCACTATGTCATCCACTAGAGTCAGACAGTCCAGCGATGGCCCAGAAAGTTTTTCAAAGTTAGTGTTTATTAGTATTACGTATTAGCTACATTTTTTTAGGAAGTCAATAAAGGGAGACAAAAGGACAACACCCTAGAATGTCCATTGGGTTCTCATTGACTTCCGCCGATCTGCCGCGCCACACAGCGGTAGTCATCTCCTATTTCCAAGCCCTACTTGTATGTTTGCCGACGGTGTGGTCTGTCATCCCAGCAGGCTGGAAGGAAGTCTCTTGGCTCCCACAATATCAATTTCATATAGATTGCCAAACACTTATTCTGTAGGTTGCTGGTGAAAATATATGCCCTCTTGGTTTAACAAAGAATACATATCAAAATGACCTTTGTATAAAAATGCTTAAAAGTTTATAGCTGGAGCTTCAATTTTTATTTTTTGAGCACACTCTAGAATGCTCACAATATAACAGCATTAAAATAATACTATTCCTTTCAAAATGTATTTAAAAAATTGCAAATTAAAAATTGTATATAGATTTTCATAATGAAGAGAATATAATTTATTTTTGTAATAAAATACAAATATATTTTAAACTCTGATTTTATTTTAAACTTCTTAGTTGGGACTTTAGAACTAAATGGTTGTTATAAAGGAAGGAGGCAGATACTACGAGTGTAATCCAATTTTCCCCAGATCTCAGTAATGGTTGGTGTGGCAGGACGCTGTGAAGCTCCAGAAGGTGATGCAGTCCAAGGCCAGTGAGCTGATCAACATTGTGCTGAAGGTGAGTAGATGCAATGGGATAGCAACAAGGGACTGAGGGAGGATGTGAGGGCAGGACCCAGACAGCGAGGAGGAGGGGTTCCACAACAAGCCTCGCAAGGCAAAGAAGTCCTCTCTCCCCTCCACCATTACCTCCCCCACCACCTCCCCCGAGGGGCCCACTGCTGCCGTCTCCACACCTTCCTCTGCGGGGGCCAAGAGGGGCAGGAAGCCCCTGCATTTGCAGGACCCAGTTGAGGTGGCAAAGAAACGCAAAATGAGAGCCCTTTATAAGAGCATCCTGGAATTCACAGTGAGTTATTCCCAACTTTCTCAACAACTGGATGGTTTTGGCAACCTGAGTATATTATTTAAAGTATTCAAATAGCAACATGATCAAACTTTCAGGTAGTATGCCAAAAGCATCTAGGGGGAAATTTGATGTTTCTTGTCTGTTAGGCCTTACAGAAGTGTCGGGAGGTTCCACTCCTCTGACGATGGCGTCCATGCTGTGCAGAATGATGCGGGCAGGAACCTGATCACCATGTTCATGGAGAAACCCCTAAAGAAAGATTACCCCGACTATTACGAGGTGATCACCAACCCCATCGACATGAAGATTATTGAGCACAGCATCAAGGCTGACAAGGTAACACCACTTTTACTCTTACAATATATGCCAGAACCCCCTTTGTTTATTTACATTTCTCAGTGGGGTTGGGTATTGAAACAATTTGTTACCTTTCAGCGGCAGGTTGAAGCAAAGGTCCATTTTTGTATTCCATACAAGGTCATGGAGACTATACATTGATTCAGTCAGTAGTATACTCCATGATGGGTGCAATTGGTTGCTTATCCAGGGACCTTCTTGGAGGTGGCAGTCAGATTTGGCTCCCCTTTAAAAAAGTGCATCAGCTGGAAATTGAACCTGGGTGAGCACTGATGCCTAGTTTCAGCAGCAGAATACCATTCCCATTATAATATTTGTTATAATATATTTTTAATTTCATTTTTAGGTTTTTTTACTCTAATATATATTATTTCTAGTGGATGTGTACCCGGCTTCGCCCGGGTTTTATCCGAGTGGAAGTTTGCCTAACGAATATTATTGATAATAATATTCCGGAACACACAGAATATTATGATAATAATGATAATAATATTCGTTACACATTATATATTTATATTTATATAATCCCCCCTTGCTTCAACGCACCAGCGCCATCGTTTCTCCCAATTGTCGAAACAGTTTTTATAAGCCTCTTTTGGAATGCTCTTCAATGCTAACGGCAATTTTTCTATTATGTCATCCCTGGTGTCAAAATGTCTTCCTTTTAGAACTGCTTTAAGTTTGGGGAACAGGAAAAAGTCATTTGGTGCGATGTCTGGGAAATAGGGTGGTTGAAGTAGGATTTGTGTCCCGTTTTTCGCCAAAAAGCTAGTCATCAAGTGCGCTGTGTGAGGGCGAGCATTGTCATGGTGAAGGATCCAGCCACCATTAGTCCATTTTTCTGGCCTTTTTTTTTCGAATCGCTTCCCTTAGACGGCGAAGAATGCCCAAATACATTTCCTTAATAACTGTCTGGCCTGCAGGAAGATACTCGTGATGAAAAATGCCCTTTTTATCCAAAAAAGCGACCAGCAACACCTTGTTTCTGGATTTCAATAATCTGGATTTTTTGGGTCTAAGCTCACCCTGACATCTCCACTTGGCAGATTGATGCTTGGTTTCAGGATCATAGCCATAGACCCATGTCTCGTAGCCTGTGATTATCTTGTCTTTCCATTCCGGATCCGTTCTTGTCATTTCCAACATGTCCTCACAGGTTGCAAGCCGACACAGTTTTTGCTCATTAGTGAGGAATCTTGGGATGAATTTTGCAGGAGTCTTTTTGATTTGGTTACGATCCTTCCAATCGTTGTTTTAGAGATGCTGTGTCTTGCTCTAGCTCCAGCAAAGTGGTTCGAGGATTTTCTTTTATCAAATCGGTGATTTTTTGCACATTTTCATCAGTCCTTTGAAAATTTTGGGCGTCCTTGACGAAGATCATCTTCAATGGAAATTCTGCCAGCTTTAAATCTAGAATGCCATTCAAAAACAATTGTTCTCTTTGGGGAATGCTTTATTAAGCATTTAAAAAGTTTCGGTTGCTGATATTTGAAGTTTCACACAAAATTCTATGCAAATCCTCTGCTTCAATTTTCGTTCCATCGTAAAATCGCCGCAGCGCTATGTGTAACCTTCAAATAAATTAGAATAACTTTGGGGCGCGTGCACGTACCGCCTCGATATTGGTACCACCGTGTAGCCAGATATTTTTTCTATAATAAACTGTCAAATTTATTTACATTTTTCATTTATTTATTTTTTTATGGACCCAGTCCAGGAACTTATGGGACATACCTTGTATATTTATAAACGTATATAAATATATTATTATATGCGTTTAAATATATTTTTGAAACACAATTTTTTTGACAACATTTAATGAATTTTAAATAAGATATTTTCTTTAAATATATATTAATATTGAAATGCCAAGTTTTTTTACAACGTCATTGTACATATTACTAAATCCTCAAATTAAATATTAAATTTATTATACTTGGAACACATTTTAGCGTTTTTACAATTTATAAATGTAATTTCATCAGATGCCGCGAGAGGCGCTGCTCGCGAGTGAAAGTAGAAAATTTGCAAATAAAATTGCAACAAATATTTATTTCAAATCAGGGGGTCGGTGGAAGGCTGGTTAAACCGTTTGGTTTTCAACCACTACGACCCGGGTTCGATTCCCGCATTGGACACTTTTTTTCTGTTTAAAAAAAAATGCTCCAATGGCTCCCGATTCTTGCAAAAGTCCAACCCCACCAGTGAGTGCAAGTAACCAAACGGGGCTCTGGCACATTTGTAAGTGAAAAGTCGAACTGCTTTTCACATGTGTAGACATGTGGTGCGCTTACAGTAAAAGCAGTCTCTAACTACCCACCATGATTATCATGGCCTGTACCACGTGTACTAGGGATCTCTCGAGATAAGAAAGAAGATTTCAAATCAAATTCAAACCAGAACCCTTCCCAGTAGTATAGTAAATAACTTCCTAAAGTTTCACGGCGATTGGATAATATTACCTTTTAAAAACATTCATCGTGTAAACAAACTAACATTCATCGTGTAAACAAACTACATGTAAAATTATTAACCAATCAAATTCATTTATCATCACGACCAGTGCTCCGCCAAGCGGTAAAAGACTGGAACTAATGCTTTTTGGTCTTACATTTTCAAAAAAGCACATTAACCTTTTTAGTTTTTTGAATAGCCTATATGTTAAACAAAATCTTCAGCTACCTTCATTAAAAATTCATAATAATTGATTCTGTAGATTTTGCGCAACGCGATAACAAATATCGATTTTGGATTTCATTTTTATAGATATAAAGGATTGTCACTAGAATGTTTGAATGATGTTTTTAGAAATTTGTGACCAGTGGCAATAATAATTTTTATATTTTAAATATATTGCAGGGTAATCAACCCTGATTTCCTCCTTCTTGGTATTGTACATATTTCTCCAGTGTGTTTCCACAATAAAGGCAAATTATAAAGTAAAATAATGAATTGTTGTCGTCCTCCTAGAGGTGATTCCAAGTCTTGGTGTCTTGCCCAACTTGTTCCTGTCCTCAAAGTGGTGTTACGTACTCTGTTGTAATACATCATCACAATGGAAAGTTAATTTATATTATACAGTAGAACCTCCCTGTAAAGGACAACACCTAATTGCAGAGCCAAAGTGTCCTTTAGGGAGAGGCGTCCTCTTACCGGAGTGTTGCTAAATTGTAACAATGGTAATTTTGCAAATGAAAACTCCTTTGTGGAGAAGTGTCCGCTAAAGAGAGGTTCTACTGTAATATAAAATAAATTAAGAAAAAGGCATCTCCTTATCGTGCAACTGAAAGTTGCTGATGGCTTGCGCCATTTATCGGAATAAATATCAACTATTCTCGTTGATTTTTAATTATTCCAGAATTGGCCAAATACCCATTCTTGATTAATCAAGAAAAGCTAACCACGGACGCGTTTCAGGCTGTTGGCCCTCATCAAGAATGATTAATCAAGAATGGGTATTTGGCCAATTCTGGAATAATTAAAAATCAACGAGAATAGTTGATATTTATTCCGATAGATGGCGCAAGCCATCAGCAACTTTCAGTTGCACGATAAGGAGATGCCTTTTTCTTAATTTATGCACCTTATCCCAGTACAATATCACATTTGTACTATTTTTTCATAAAATAAATTATAAACAGTATTTGATGACAAAAAGGGAATATAAATGCAGCAATTTTATAGTGCTATTTATCTCCCTTGTGTTCCATCAGAGTGTTATATTTCCCCTGTGTGGCAGTATCCCACCTTCGAGGCCATGGTGCAAGACTTCAGGCTGATGTTCAGCAACTGCCAGCTGTACAATGAGGAAGGCTCAGAGATCTACCAGGATGCTGTGGTGCTGGAGAAGGTGCTGTTGGACCGGGTGAAGGAGCTCAACCTCCGGCCAGACCTCCCTCGAGTGGGGAGACCTCCTCTCAAGAAGTAAGTGTGCTTGTTTCAGCCCAAGTTATTGCCAAACCTTAGGCCCGTGGGGAGATGGATGCTAACTGGGTTTACCTTGCAGAAACCTTCTCAAGGACCGTGCCGTGAAGGATGAATTGTATGTTCGCCTGCCCATTTATATACCTACCCCCCCTCCCGCCCACCCTCAACTAAATTCTGCTTTGGTTTGGAAATATTTTTCCTCCTTCCCCTCATTTTAAATATTTTTTAAAATTTTTATTTTTTTAAATTTCCTCCCACCACACCCCGTTTGCCTTCCCCACCTCTCCCTTTTTTTTGTGCGTTTGGTTTTATCATCTTTCCTCCCCCCTCCTCACAATTCTTCACCTAGTTTCTGCATGGGCGAATCTCACTTGGCTTTCATTGTTAGGATCTGCTAGACTTACTTACTACTGTCTCTTGGCTTGCCTCTTTCTCTCTGTGTTCATTGGCTTGCCTGGCTGGACTCAGGGGCAGGCCCTGCCTTTTGAAGACCAAGCTCAAGAACTTGTACGAGACTGTGAAGGAGTACACAGACAACAAGGGCCGTAAGCTGTCCCAGATTTTTGTCAAGTTACCCTCCAAAACGGTAAGTGTGTGTTGTAGTGTAAAACCTAAATTAAAAATATTAAGTTGAAAACACTAGGCCTCCAAGGATAATAAGTTTCTTCAATTCACAAAAGTTGTGCCTGAAAGCTAGAGATTTGTGAATTAAAAAACTTATCCCTGGAGGCCTGGTGTTTTCAACTGGGATTATTTTATTGAATTATAAACCCCAAGTTCCACACAAACATATCATCCTTATTGAAATTAAAACTATTATGAAGACCTGATTTTTCTTCACAAGGAATAGAAGTATGGTGTTTGGGTGTACTCCCATGTAAAAGTCAGTTGGACACCAGTGTATGGTCAGCACCAGCCTGCTAGGCAGGTTGAAGTCATCCACCAGTTCCATTGGACCTGTGTACTTCTTCTCCTGCAACATATAACCATCTCACTCCATATTCTGACAGAGCCTCTATATTTTAATTTAAAAAACATTCTCTAGCTTAAAAATGAGGTTTTCTACTTATAAACACCAGGTAACCCGCCTGAACACAGTTCTATCATGCTTAGTGACATTCTAAGGACTAAATAATACATGGGAAACATTTAAAGATATTTCTTGGGCTTTCCCAATCCTATGGAAACGGACCTCTGAGACAATGTAGGAATTTTATATTCAAATATCCTAATTGAGAAAGTTTTGTCTCCAACAATGATGGTTCTGTATGATGGGTAGGAAGAGTTCCAATAAATGATCTAAAGTATTTATTCTCTCTCTCTCTCTACAGATTTGATCTAGACCATATGATGTCTTGAAGATTATCATAGAGGCTGCATGGCCGGCATTCATAGTTCTATGAAAACTGGCCCAAGTGTCTATTTTTCATAGAAATCTTGAAGATTGTTTCCAACTTTTTTTTATTCATGACATACTTGAAGGGTAAATAGTTTCCAACCTAATACAGGGGATAAAAGTTGAACCTCATTCTAACAACATCCCTTGATTTTATGTTGCCATAAGCCCCCCATGTTGTTATAACCACAGGTAAAACAAATCACTTGAAACTTGGGACCTTATAATTTTGATGTTTAGCCACATTACTGCTATGCCTTGTTGGAATCATTGATATTTTCAGAATGGAAGAAATGTCACATACTATTTATTTATTTGGATTTGGTCTTATTACCTTGTAGTTCTAGTCTATAATCCAGATTATTGGTATTTGTGAGTAAGAGTTCTGTGTTTGTATGCCACCAGGACTACCCGGAGTACTACGAGGTGATCAAAAGGCCCATGAACCTGGAGAAGATCCACCAGAAGCTGAAAGCCGCCCAGTACGAGAGCCTGGAGGAGATGCTGGCTGACTTTGTCCTCATGTTTGACAATGCCTGCAAGTACAACGAGCCTGACTCACAGATCTACAAGGTAAGAGAACATATGGAAGTCATTTAATGGCCTCTGGAAAAGAGATGAAAATGCTCCAGCTTTGAGTTTGCCTTTTTAATTCTTACAGATTCTATTTCAGTTTGTCAAATATTATTTTATTAGAGAAAGATAGATAAAGATAGTTAAATGTTGACCTGGCCTCTAGAAATGTCAATGTAGTCCTGAACAGAAGGTAATAAAGGATGTTTCTAAACCAAATTGTTGTCCTGATAGCTGCCACGGTCAACTGCCTTATTAGTCCAATATTCTGAGCAGCCTTTCTATATCGAAGATGTTTCAGTTAAAACATGTGTCCCATTTTACCAGACTGATATTATATGTATGTCGAATTGTGTCGACTCTCTGTCGAATTGTGTCGACTCTCTGTCGAATTGTGTCAACACTCTGTCGAATTGTGTCGACTCTCTGTGGAATCGTGTTGACTTGTGTCTATCCTGTCGACTCTCTTTCGAATTGTGGTTGACTCTCTGTTGAATCCTGTCAACTCGTGTTTGTGGTGTTGACTTGGGGATTGACTTACTGTGGGATTGCTGTAGACTCACTGTCAAATCCTGTCGAATTGTGTGGTTGTTGTGTGGTTGGGTGGATATGATTGGATTGATGGCGCAGTCTTGGTCGAATGGTGGTTTTCCACAGGGGAAGAACGAGCACACCTGAATGGGGTAGAAAATAAGACTTTGTGAAAGGGAGAATGATGAGACTGGAGGAGGTATTTGGCCTTTCACATGATGGAGCGCACACTACCTTGGTTGGGGCCTATGTTGAGCACACCTAGCTCGTAGCACGGCCACCTACCTTCCTTTTTTTAACTTCTTGTCCGAGATCATTGTCATTAACTCTCTCGACTTCTCATTGGTGGAGATCCTTCCACGTGCTCTCTGATGATTTGCTATCAATTGGTCATGCTTAAAGGTGATTGGTTGTTGATTTGTCATGCTTAAATGTGATTGGCCTAGTACCTCCATTGTCGCCATGATTCCAATCCTCCAGGAAGAAGAAGGCCTTTGAACTTAAGTTTTATGGGTCCAGGGGAGTGACCTTTACTTCCTGGATGATGCAATCCTGTTAATTGTTCTCTTCCCAATTCGCGAAGCTTAACTTTTATTAAACCTTTTGACGATACATTATACATAGATTGTGGTGGGGTTACATATTCCTATATACAGATTATCACATATATCTTTCATTAAAATATATCATGAATAAATATACAACCTATAATTATATATGTTAAATTTGTTGAGAGAAAATAGAAATTATTATTTTCTGAGTGCAGGGTATGCAGTCATGGAAAATATAATAAAAGGTTTTAATCACACAATTTGCTTTAATTGTTGCTGATAAAAATATATACAGTCCAAGGGACAAAAAAAAAATAATCAAATTATCCAAAAATTCTAATTAAAAAGGGAAATTCTATTTATAGGAAATTCTAGGGACCAAGATAAATATAAGAATTAAAGATGTTCAAATTATCCAAGTTAATACATAATGTGAGAAAAGTAATACCTGAGGTGTGTCTAGAATAAAGAAAATTTTGTATTTACATATCTATAAACAAGTTTTGTGCTGGCCAAAGGAAACAATGAGTTTATATAAAGCAAAGTGACTTCACAGAGTTGTTCTAGATCAAATACTTCAAAATAAAATAGCATTTTTTTATATAACATTTTCCCCTTGTGAAAAATAGAATAAGGGTTATATTAGACAAAAAAGAGAAAAGTAAAATATAGCAAAAAGAGTGATAGCAAAAATCATTGATGGATAGACAAATAAAGTGATGTGATATTCCTTCATCATATTGGTTTTGAAATGGTAACCAGTAGATAGGAAATGATAATAAATATTTAGAGAGAACTATCGATGACAAATAAATGATTGAGTAAAAATAGAAATTGTGATATTCTATTATGATATTGGCTTCGACTCTGCATCAAATTGTCTCCTGGAACTTGTAAGAGAAGTTTTATGTTGAAGGCTGGCGGAGGTATTCTTTGGCTTGGTGAGACCACAGCACCTCCAAGATCCTTTATGCGAGTCAGATTGACCTCCGGCACTCTGCCTGGACCTCACCGATATTTCTTTCCAAGATGGCCTGGACCTTGCTGTTAGTAGTCTCCAAGTTGGCTGGTCCTCACCAATGTTACTCTTCAAGGTGGTCTTTCTTCCTCTTCCTCTTCCTGCTGTTTTTGCATCATCTGGGTGATCATGGCCAGCAAGCTCTGCTCCAAGGCCATCTTTTGACTTGTTTCAATGGGCATCTCTCAGCACAACTGCAAACTTGTCCTGGGGACCTCCATGAGGAAAATCCCACTTCTAATGCTACAATGCCGCTTCTTCTGCCATGGATGTTGTGATGGATGTGCTGTTGCCTCCCCTCTGCAGCTCTTGGATACCGATCACATTTTATCACTTTTAATTTTCAAAACAACAGCTACTCGAACGCAGGCGTCGCATGACATGTGCTGCGCTTTGTTTGAACTGAAGGAATTGGCTAAAGTTTTGGGAAATAAATATAAATAATTCTTATGTAGAGAGTTAACACCATCACCAAAATAAATGTTAAACTAAGCCTTGACCAGAATGCTAGATCACAGAGCTGGTCAACAGAGAGTGTTGTGCTTATTTTGAGGGAAAGTGATAGTTTCTTTCCAGCAAAACTTCAATCTATATTTTGGCCATAGTATTGGCCTATTGTAGTTACTACTTTACCAAATTTACACCTTTTTTGCCAAATTGGAATATTTCATGAAAATCCCTTGTGGATTGTAGAAAGTCTCCCTGGGTGGGAGGGCCATAGCAAATACCATGGTCTCCAGGTGGACTACTGAATTTGCCAAAGCTGTGTGGTGGATTTTCACAGTCTGCTAGATTGGAGGGATGGTCAACAGAGCATAGTTTTTCTTCTTTTTCAAAGGGGGAAGTGTTTTATCTATTTATGATTGATTTGGGGGGGTCGGTGGAAGGATGGTCTAAATGTTAGTTTTCCCGGGTTCGATTCCTGCATTGGACATTTTTTCTGAAAAAAAAAAAATGCTCTAATGGCTCCCGATTCTTGCAAAAGTCCAACCCCACCAGTGAGTGCAAGTAACCAAACAGGGCTCTGGCACATTTGTAAGTTCAAAGTCGAACTGCTTTTCACATGTGTAGACATGTGGTGCACTTACAATAAAAGCAGTTGCCTACTTCTACCCACCATGTTTATCATGGCCTGTACCACGTGTACTAGGGACAAGAAAAAAAAAAGAATGATTTCCCCCTTTCAAAATTTCCATCCAAAGCATTTTATTCTATTTAATTGTGTGCTTGAACCTCTAAACTAAATTAATTCAAGTTGTAGACTCCATCATCCTTAAAAAAAAAAACAATATTAGAAAATCTTGATGTGATTTCTAATTGCTAAACTCTGTTTTGGAATGATATCTATTGTTTTTTTCCAAGAAGGAGGTTGACATTGTGGATACCAACCTTTATCCATAGCTACAAGAAACATAGCAAGGTACTCAAACTTGTGAACAGTACATGGAAATACATTCTGGTATCCAGTGTGGTAACTTTCCTCCTACAGGCTGTTTCCAACATGTACTATAAACATGATCTTGGACTTGTGTAGAACTTCTCTGACTTATAGAACCTGGGACAAGCGAAGTGGTCTATCCATCTGAAGGGACCACTTGTCATATATAAAAGAAGGAATGAAGGAGGCTGGCTAGGAACCTACCAATATGGTAAAGCATACCAACTCTGTGGTCCAGGATGCCCTGACCCTACAGAGACTGGCCCTGCAGACCAAACTGGAGCTGTCTGAGGGCAGTGAGAATGGAGTGCCAGATGTGAAGTCCCTAGTGCAGGAGCTGCTCACCAACCTCTTCATCTCAGTCTACAACCACCAGGTAAGAAGACTGTGGAACAGTGTGTTG
The DNA here is from genome assembly GCA_030710605.1 of Cordylochernes scorpioides. Taxonomy (NCBI): domain Eukaryota; kingdom Metazoa; phylum Arthropoda; class Arachnida; order Pseudoscorpiones; family Chernetidae; genus Cordylochernes; species Cordylochernes scorpioides. The sequence goes on along the minus strand of CP092865.1, from coordinate 161,257,057 downwards.
AACACCTCACCCCCTGGCTGGTGGCAGGATGAGGAGGGCCGTTGCTTCAGTGACTCCCTGGTGGAGTTCTCAGAGTCCTATGAGGGCAGTGATGGAACTTCCAAGTAAGACCCTCTGTCTGTCTCTACTTGATGTTTGGATGACCTCATCATTTTTACCAGAAGGGATATGATAATGCTAGTATTTTTTTTATGCTTATCCCTAGTACACGTGGTACAGGCCATGATAATCATGATGGGTAGAAGTAGGCGACTGCTTTTACTTTAAGTGCACCACATGTCTACACATGTGAAAAGCAGTTTGACTTTGCCCTTACAAATGTGCCAGAGCCTCGTTTGGTTACTTGCACTCGCTAGTGGGGTTGGACTTTTGCAAGAATAGGAGGCCATTGGAGCATTTTTTTTTGTTTAAATCAGAAAAAAGTGCCCAATGTGGTATTCGATCCCGGGTTGTAGTGGTTGAAAACCAACAGTTTAGCCCATTCTTCCACTGACCCCCCCTAATGCTAGTATAGATCCATCAGGTAGAGACTCATTTTATTCTATTTTGCTGGCCTCTGGAACACATTTCTCTCTAGAGATTCCCACAGAGGGGTTAGTTGAATCCCCACATTGGAAAATCTTAAAGATTGTAAATCTCTCAATTGGGGCAATATGACATTGTCCACAAAATGCTATATACCTCCAACATAAAAGAAAATTATGATTTAGATAACCAAGCTATACTGACCAAATACAACACAGCAATTTATTTAATGTAAAACAAATGAAAACTTACAAAATACCAGAAATGCAATATATGAAGAAAGTTTACATAAATATAAAATTTAATAATATATATTTATAAAATAATATAAGTTTGTTTGTTCCACATACATTTCCTCAATATTTAACCAATCTGGCAAAATGTTAACATGGTATTGAAATGGAGTTTTTCATCCGAAGAAAATTCAAAGTAACCAGGAACTGGACTATTTGTATATTTTTAGTCATCAAACTGATGACAATAGATTGCTGGGCAGAAACGAGATACTTTCAGCAAAACTCGAGTAGCAAAGTCAGGTCATAAGGAAGGTTCAACTTTTCTATTGACACTACTAATACATACATTTAAGTAGGTGTATAGATGAAGTTTAAAATGTAGGCTATTCTCAAGCCTATTCTTATTAAACAAATAACTAATTTTCATATTTTGTGATATTTTAATTGTTGTCCTAACCATTTTGCCAAGGCATATATGTTGGTGAAGGTCTATTTATTATTGGGCGTAATGGACAGTTAGGCTTGTGGACTTTTGGAGCACCATATATATTGAGAACATGTGCATCATAATTACAGGCTTTTAACCAAGTTGAAAAATTATGATGCACATGCTCTAAATATATATGGTGCTCCAAAAGTCTACAAGCCTAACTGTCCATTACGCCCAATAGTAAACAATAGACCTTCACCAATATTTTGTGATAGAAAATTATGTTGTTGTTGTTTCTTATTCCTTTGTGTAAAGATTACACAAATTCCATGAGTTCATGCTCCTCGAGCTGTTTTATGATGATAAGCAGCAGTCTCTCCCAAAGGTCCTGTTTAGTGCATCTAATGCAAGCCAAAATGTGTTCTGGAGCTGCAGCTGCAGTGGGGTATAAAAAAATGATAATTAGGTCTGGAAGGAATTTGATGTTGTTAGCATCCCTTTTCAGAAGTTTCTATATTTAGGGCTAGTTTAACCTAGGCTAAAAAGTGTCCATGATGCAACAAAAGGCTATTTTTTTAATGCCATGAACTATGCTGATTTTAAAGCCAGCAATGGGTTTTGCAAGAAAGGTTCAAAACAAAATTAATACTTTGGATGAATATGTGGAAACTAGAGATGGAAGAAAAATACCCATTGGCCTTATTTCAACGGGCAATGCTTGAAGAGTGCTTTCAAGTAACAAAGTATTAGAGACTTTTTTTTTCAAGTGAACTTTTTTTTTGTATAATAGAAAGTTTAATATGATAGTTATTTTAAAATATCCTTTGCCGGTCCCAAGCCCGGATGAAAAAGGAGGAGGAGGAGCAGTAACAAGCTCGGTAAAAAACCTGGGCTCAGCTGGCCTGGCTGATAGTACCCTGTAAGGGCTCCTGATCTAGGGATACAGGATGAGCAGTGTTTGTACTCCATGTTAGGAGTGGCTGCACATGGCGTCTGTTCCTCATGTTAGAGGCGGCCATTTCTTTTGGAGCTAAGTCGGCCTGCCACTGAGTAGTGCTCCCAGTCTTAATGACAAAGGCAGACGCATTCTACTTCATCCAGTGTGAAGATAAGAAAGAAGAAGAAGATTAATAAGGTTTTGTCTAGGAATTGTCTTGATTTTTAAATTAGATAAGGAGGTACATATATAATAATGACCATCATCAAAAGACTACCGTATACAAGTTATTTTGTAGCAATTTTGACATTCACAATTATTGTATGGAAATAGGTAGCCGTTTTCTGTGTAAATAGCTGTCAAAAATCATAAATATAAAAACATGAAAGTAAAAAAAAAAGTCTGGCTATATAGTGAACCAAAAGTTAGGTCCCATATTTAATGGATCACCTTTTGACCCAAACTTCCTACAAACTTCTGTCTTCTCTGTTGCAGGATCCTCACCCTGGATATGATCAAGAGGAATTTGGACAAGGTAGACAGACCTCTGCTCTTTTTAAATATTGGGTTTTAAAGTATCTTTGTGGCAAATAGTTTGTTGCTCTTATAATACAGCTATGTGTACTTGAGAATGAAGTGCTGACTTTTCTAGAAATTTTCTTAGTTAAGAGGACTTTTATCATGTTGTTAAAAAATAGGTGTTGGTCCAGGGGAGGTACAGGAGGCTGGACAGGTTCCAGGACGACATGTTTGAGGTGTTTGAGCTGGCGAGGAAGGAGAGCCGCACTGACAGCCAGGTATTTGAGGACTCCACAGAGCTGCAGGCCCACTTCATCCGCACCCGGGACAAGCTGTGCTGCAACGGCTCCTCCCTCAGCAGCCCGGCCCTCAACTACACCGAGGCCTACCTCCAGGCCGCAGTGGAGGCCCTCAAGGCAGAGAAAGTGCCTAAAGAGCCTCCACTGGAGCTCAAATCTGAGAAGGTTAGTCTCTTCTACATTCCAATTATTACTAGCTGAATGGATTTAACTTTGCCGATCTATTATCCATGTTTGGTAAGGAATAGTAAAGGAGTTGTATCTGGATCTATTCCATTAAAAAAGGAGAAAAATATTTGAGGGATTGCTCCCTCTTACTCTGTTTATTGATGAATGTTTTGTTAGGATCATAACAGTTTTAGTTTCAAAACTAGCAACCAACTGTGGTCAAAGTGAAATATTAAAAAATTGTTTTTGATTTATTAAACTTATCTTATATATGTGTTAAGAAAAAGGCTTCTTCTTATCGAGCAACTGATTATATATTACACATACACATTATATATGTGTGTTTTTTATTTTTACTTAAAAAAAAGTTTTTGAAATGATTACATGCTACTTTTCAGCAATCTTCATGTGAAATTTTTTAGCAATTGATTAATGGTGATCAGAACAATAACATTGGTTTAGCATTTTATATATAATCTCTTTTTTTTTATAATGGCCTTAGGATATAACTGACAAAATCTCTAATCCCTTTTCAAAATTACATTTGAAAAATCTGGTTTTCAAATTTCTATCAGCAACCTTGTACCACAGACAAAATACCGTTACTGTTATTTATTTTTTTTAATAAAGTATTCTAAACTTTGATATTTATTTTCAACTATTATAATTTATATTATTATAGACAACACACAGTAAAAGCAGTCGCTAACTACCCACCATGATTATCATGGCCTGTACCACATGTACTTAGGGATAAGTAAAAAAAAATATATATTCCCATTTAATAAAATTTCATCATTATTTTTTAACCCCAGAATATATATCAGGTTTGGAACACCGATTCTGTCCAGACCTAACTCAATTTTCATCTGGATAGTTCAAATATGTTGTCATCTTAGAATCATTATCAATTTCATTGATTCAAAATTGGATTTTTTGATTAGCTATTGCACTTTCTCTGTTCTCTTTTACAATGTGTTTTGAAATTTGAGCAAATTTACCCAGAAGAAACTTATGCTGTGATAGTTAGTGAGATTGTTGTTGTCTCCCAGGAGGAAGGAGGCAAGCGAAGTGATGACCAGGCAGCTGAGAGCCTGACCTCCAAGGGTGTCACTTACAGAGTGGGGGACTTTGTCTACGTGGAGCCCAGGTGAGTGAGTGGTTCCATTGCTGCCACAGTGGAGTGGCACAGCTGTGGTCCCAGGGAGAAGGGAATGGAGCCCCACATCATCCACATTGAGAGGCTGTGGACAGACAAGCAAGGCTTGGAGTGGATCTATGGAAACTGGTACTACCGGCCCAACGAGACCTTCCACCTGGCTACTCGCAAGTTCCTACAGAAGGTGGGACAAGGCGAGGAACCACAGAGACCTTGTTTCTTAATGGGGTGTGGGTCCAGGAGGTGTTCCCCAGCGAGGGCCACAACAGCACTCCTCTCTCCCAGGTCCTGGGAAAATGCTTCGTAATGATGGTCAAGGATTACGTCAAGTACAAGCCAGAGGTATGCCATTGGTGATTTTTATTTAACTTGCTTCCCTGTCTGTCGGTCTTGTAATCTTTTTTTTTTTTATATATACTTACAGAGTACCTTGAAGCCTGAATGGCTTCAAACCTGATGGCAATGCAAGTTGACAAAATCTCAGACTTCTGGGTCGGTAATTACTATAAGAGACAATTCAAAGAAGCCTTTTTTATTCGAAAGACATGTGCTGCAATTAATAGAATGGAAGAAAGAGGAAATATAAATGATATTTACAGATATATGCCTTTAATTGTATTAAAAAAAAATCCACTTTTAATTCTAAGAAAAATATTTTAGGTTGTCTTAAAAAAACTTTTTTTTCTTATATGCCATCTTGTTTACACACTTGATTACAGTACTTTTTAAGAACATGCTGTGATATTTTTTCTCATTTACTCTTTTGTCTGATGATGGTAGCAATGCTGTTACCAAAGCGTCACACACTATTAAATTATTTGGATTAGGTCTTATTTTTTCGTAACTATAATATATAATCCAAATTGTGCTTTATCAAATCAAAAAGAGAGATTAAACAAAGCCATTTAATGAGTTGCTGGCATGTCATAGAAATTAATTGGTAGTATGAAATAGAGGTATAAATATTCGTGAGGATTTGCCAGAAAATATATAATCATTTAAAATAATTAGAATGAAAATTTAACCCATTTTAAATTTTTAAAGATACTTTATAATAATGAATATATAAATTTAAAGATACTTTAGATAAATTTGCAAATTTAGTGGCGGTAGCTGAAATATCTATTTTTCAATCTTTAGTGCAATTTATAATAAAGGCTTTTCAAAAAAATATTTGAATTAATTATTTATTTCATATTTTATCTATAAACAGTTCCACATAACACCTTAACACACTAAATATATTAAAAAAAATTCCTCATCTTCAAAAGAATCAATATTTTGATCACGTTTAAAGCGTTCTGCGATGTCTTTAACGATAATTTAAGTATATTCTGTAGGAGTTTGTTTATTTTTATGTTTAGTATTTTCAAAAAGACTTTTCTTGCCTAAACATTCCTTTTTCCATATATGACTATTATTTTCCAAGTTCTCGGCATGTCAGTATCCTCACATAGTAATAAGGCTACCCTATGAACATTTTAATGTTATTTTCTGGTGTACTGTACAATCCTAGTACAGAATAACAATTGAGTCTATTTGACATTTTGCTAACAGAGAAAACTGCTACTCTAATATCACAATTAGAAGTCTTGTTACCTTTTTTTGATTCTGGTGCTCTGTAGACTCAAAAAAAGGGGGATTTTGTTGAAAGAATATACTTGGAAATTTTTGCTGGCCTAGCCACTTTGCCAGCTAATCACCTCTTTGGCAGATTGTGGAGATTCCATTATATTACTTTTAGATCTCATGGAATAAAGTCCGCCCTGGACTGAGAAGGGCCATTAACCCGAAACCATGGTCTCCAGCAGGACGCTTCTCAGTTAGCCAAAGCTTGTTTTGTGGCTTTGTCACTGACCCGAGGCCACTTTTTTGTGCAGATGGTCAAAAGATTGCGTCTAGTTTTGACGTCTATTTTGAAGGGAGATGTGATCTTTATTTTTATACAAAAAATGTTAACTCAAATAATTGTCAACCTATTTATTGTGACATTTTGGTGACTCACCATCCTCAGGGGAACATTTCTACCATTTTACCCCATGAGTATGAAGTCACTGGGATAACAAGAAACAGGCTGAAAACATTGATGTTTTTCTTTCTACAAGAAAATATCACTACTGCCACTATGAGAGTGATCCAGCAGTTTGGCCAGAAATTGTAGCAATGTGGGGACTATAATTGAACTGAGTTATGCTGACAGTGGTGCTATTCTAGGGGTAGACATCAATCCTGTGACATGTGTTCCAGGGATTTGAAGACAAGGATGTGTATGTTTGTGAATCTCGGTATAGCTCCCGCATGAGGATCTTTAAGAAGATGAAGGTAAGAGCTGCCAGCTACATTGATACCAGCAGGAATGTACTGATGTGTGCTGCTATCTCCCCCCAGCAATCTTGGCACATCCCCAATGTAAATGCCGACCTCATTCCCCGGCCAGAGCCCATCCAGATCCCCAGAGTTCCCTCCTCCTTTAAAGACACCAGTCTTCCCCCGGAGAACCAGGAGAAGTCCAAAACCGAGTACATGGAGGTTGAAGACAACTGCACTGATCCAATAGAGAAAGCTCGTCCAGTAAGTGATTCTCTTTTGTAGTGGCCAGGTATTACTGAAGGTGTGTGGCAGAACGTGGCATCGCAGAATGTGACTGGAGGGGAAGAAGGTGCTGTGTATTACCAGCAGCTCACTATCCCAGCTGGAACCTTCAAGCTAGGTAGGAGATGGATGGACAGATATGGAGCCAGAATCTGACAAGACAATGTTGATTCCAGGAGACTGCTGTTATGTGCGGACAGAACATGGCAAAACCCTGATTGGCCGAATTGACAAGATGTGGGTGAAGGGGTAAGTTCCCATTCACAGTGCTGAAAAGACATGCCAATACCCTGGTGATGGAGCAGAAATAACCCCTACTTCCATGGCCCCTGGTTTGTGACCCCCCAAGAGGTGCAGCACACCCCCAATCGGTTGTTCTACAAGCAGGAAGTGTTTCTGTCTTCTATTGAGGATACCAATCCTTTACTGAGTGTCATCTCTCGCTGCTGTGTCTTGGACATCAAGGATTACGTCCTCAGTGAGTCCTTTCTTGTACCTCCACAGCACCATGTAATAGGTTTAATGGCTCATGAATGTAGCTCTTTATATGAATAACTCTCTTATTGGATGTGTGTGTGTGCAGTGAGGCCTACTGAGATAGTAGAACAAGACATCTACGTCTGTGAGTCCAGATACCTGGAGGCTGAGAGACAGATTAGAAAGCTTTCAAAGGGTCTTAAGGTAAATATAAAACTGCCTCGAGGTAATAAGATCAAGCAGCTTTGTTACCATCTTCAGACAATTCAGCATTTCAGATGATTTCTGTTATACAGCAATCTAAAAATTAACCAGCCTCAATATTAGGAGGTCAAAACTTTTCTTTTCAGATCTCTCTCCTTGTAGATGCTTTGTCTGATTGGCCCATGAATGTCACAATTCCATATGATCCAAGTATTAAGGAATTACCAGAATGTTTTTGGATTCAAAAGACATGAAGACATTACCAGCAGAGAAAGGATCCAAGAGCTGAACCGATGAAGCAATTGGCATGTTTGTCCTGATCTAGATATAATTAAGTAAGAAATAAAAAAGGATCAATTTAGATGTTCTTGGCATAAGTGAGGTGTGAAAGGAACTGGAATTGGAAAATTTTACTCAGAGGAGTGCACTCGGAATGAACCCAAAAAAAAAAAGGGTGCAGCGGTTTTTTAAAAATGCACAAATACATTTGAGGATTCACACAACCCTGTAAATTTTAATCACTTAGCAACCACCCAGTAAATTAATTAATATGCAAATTTATGTGTTTCTCAACAACAGAAGTCATGAACAATTTTTTCATGAACTACAAGAATAATAAAATCCAGGCAAAGAACTCCTGCTACTGCAATTGGAAGGCAAAGATTAGAAATTAAAGTTTTTCAAGAATAACTGGAAGCTAGGAAATAGAGTAAAACCTCAATAAATCAGACTGGGGCCAACCTTCTCTTATAATGGACCTAAGGTAGTCCCCAATTCCATTGAAAATACCACTATTATAAGTAAAAAAAAAATCTCTACCCCTATAATTAGCACAGTCCCAAAGTAAATTATAATTAAAATATTGGGCTTATAACAAACTTAACATTTTAACGCTAGCAATTAAAAATAAAATAAGCAAGTTCCAGCTTACAGACTGGGATTCAAAACAATTAATTTGGCAGCATTGTTTATTTACGTCAATGTTCCATTTTGGCTATATGTTATAATTTTTACATTGGGAGTGCCAGAACACCAAATTGTTCTGATTAAAGAACTATATACAGAACAGGAAGCCACAGTTAAGACAGAACATGGGGATCCTGATTGGTTCAAGATACAAAAAGGGAGTGAGACAAGGCTGTATACTGTTTCTACACTGAACATACCCTGAGATTGGCTTATCTTGATAACATAGAAATAGTCTTACGCTTGGAAGAATGGAAATAAACAATCTTCACTATGCTCATGATACTACATTGCTACATTGCGCAGAGGCGATATCGTAGCCCATGAGGATATTCCGAGGCGCGATTATTGCTAGTTGAAAACTTTACCCAATACATTGCTAGCAGAAAACAAAGAAGAGACCTGAGATTATTGAGAAAGTTAAAGAAGAAATTTAAAATTTTGGCTTGAAATTGAATATCAGCAAGACAAATTATAATATAAATAGCTTTGGAATTCATCAAGTTAAATTTTATATAGTTGATCACTTCATATTGTTAGGATCCAGGATTGATAAGATGGGAGGTTGCTTAGAGGAAGTAAAAGAAGAATTATTGGATGGTTTATTAGATTGGACAAGATTATGAAAGAGAAAGCATTTCTCTGAAGACAAAGAAGACACCTTGGTGTTTCCTGTGGTCAGAATTGATGTGTTTAAAATGTGTAGATGAGATAGCTAGTCATATTTCAAGCTTATATGAAATTAATCCTGGTAGATTCTTGAAACCTAAATATGTAAACAAAGTTGGACACCTAACACGAGCAAATGTAGGCAGAGGCCACTGAGCTGGCTGGAAGGCCTCCAGATGGTCATCAGACAAGTTGTGAGTAATGGTTATAAACAGGTCAAATTGGTAGATATTTTTTTATATAGGTACCAAAAAAGCCGAACTATACTTTTTAAACACTTAACAACAAAGTTGTGTAAATAAAAACTAGTGTTTATACCATGATATCTGTATCCCAGAGTGTGGTGTGAGCAGAAGTTCACCCTGTCCTCTGAGGTACTGGAGGATGAGCTGTATTTCTTCAGGAAGGCTATCACCCCCCAGAAGGTAAGTTGCCAGCCAACTCACACCATTGCATCTTGTTTTATTTTACTACCCCCCTGCTGCATGTGGTTTTACAACTTGTGGTCATTTCTGCAGCAAAATGTGGACAGGGTGGCAGCTAAGGCCTCAGTGAGTAGCTCTCATCACTTGCATGCTCTCCCACTAACCAACCTCCCGGTGTGCGACTAACTACCTGACATGGCATGGTGTAGTTTGCTCACATCTTGCTTGATGGAAGGAAGGCATGGGTGCTCTGAGAGGGGGGCCTTTCATGGCCGATAGTTTAAATTATTCTTGGAAATATTACATAATATTATTTTCCCCATAAATGCTTTCTTAGAGATTATATATATACAGTAAAACCCCGCTAATACGAACCCTGGATATAACGAACCTTCCTTTATAACGAACCCACGCCGATTCCCAATTCCATTCCATTGAAAATACCATCGTTATAACGAACTTTGCGATTTTTAGAATAACGAACTACCCCTATAACGAACCTATTTCAGGTCCCAAAATGATAAAATATATTAAAAATACTATGCTTATAACGAACTTAGAATTGTAATTTGAAAAAAAAAAAATTAAAAAACAAAATTTTGAGCATGTTTCAGCTCGCGGATCGCGATTTCAAAACAATAAATTTAGCGGCATTGTTTGTATTGATTTTTGCACTTTATTTTTGCTGTATGTTGTATAGATTTTTACACATTATACTTTTTATTAAATAGAATATCTTTGCATCCATTAAATTTGAAATATAAAAAATGCAAATAGCTTCCAAAACAAAGACATTCTAAATACAAAAACGTTATTTCTTTTAAAAGAATAAAGTCCATTTTCAGAACTTTTCAAAGTGAAACAACACAGGCAAAATGTTAAGAACATATTAAAATAAGAGAATATAACTTTCTATTATAAAAGATAAAATATAAATCTATTAAAAATTGTTACAAAGAGGAATCAACCTCAACTTTTGCCGCAATCGTACGTTTTAGGGATAAAAAAAAAAAGTCCAAATAAACGGTACCCTGATAAAACAAAAATTATTTTTATGCCATTAACTATGGTGATTTTAAAATCAGCAATGTTTTGCATGACAGGTTAAAAAAAAAAAAAATCTATACCTAGAAGAATATGTGGAAACATGAAATGGAAAAAAAACACTAACTTTATTTGAATGGTGCAATGCTTGAAGAGTGCTTTGAAGCAACAAGGTATTAGAGCCATTTTTTCAAGTAAACATTGTATTATATAATGTGATAATGATGTTTTAAAATGATTTTATATCTTTGAATATATATTTAATAAAACTTTGCCTAGGATTTGTCTTTATTTTTAAATTAGACATAGAGGTACATGTATGTTAATGATAAGAAGAACCTATCATCTAATGATTTATTTTATTATTCAGTATTAATGTAAGGAAATTGGTCAATTAAGGGAATTAAAACAAAGTGCCCACTATTAAAAGGCAGCCTCTTCTTGTGTGTATGGCTGTCCTTTAATTATACGGTCTGAAAATTTTTAAAAGTTAAAAAAACTAGCCAAACCGTGGCGATAGTGAACCGTGGCTATAGTGAATCAAAATATAGAGGGGTTTTACTGTATATATTAATTTTATTTATCCCAACTACACATGGTAGAGTTCATGAAAGTTGTGGTAGGTAGTTAGCAACTGCCATTTAATGTAAGTGCACCCTTATATCTACTTCTGTGAAAAGCAGGGCAAATGAAAGAAGTTTTCAATATATTTCAAATATGCTTGTATAAGAGAATGCAATAGAATTGTACTTACTGTAGCAAAAATTTAGTATGAGATTCAAAACAAGACATCTCAAACCATTAAAAGTAGAAAACTACCCAACTTGACCAAAAGGTTACCAGACAAAACACAACCTTGTATAGGGGAAAGCTAATGGAGATGCTGCAGTAAAAATTTTCCCAGATTATATCAGCACTCACTGATGAACATTTTATTTCTCGGATAACGCCATATCGCCCATTACAGGTATCACTCTTTTTTTAATCATGTGCAGATTGTCAGAATTTAAATTTGCGACACAACACCAACTTCAGGTAATTTTGATACAACTTAATTGTATACCAGGGTTTGGGTCAATGTAGGGGCAGTTTTGATTTCATGAGGCCCACTAGAAGGATGCATGAATCTGCTAAAAGGTGCTGCTGGTAAGGTGGAATTGTCAATTTCATGAATAATGTTCATCATGTGTAAAGCACTCTTCAAAAGAAACATTAATCACAACAGAACACAATTGGCCATCTTTGTTCTGATTTTGGAGAATATTATTATTAAACTTGCTTCAACATCTTTGCAAATATGATTTTCCATCCTCCTGTAACATATAAACCTTCAAGGAAAAAAAAATCTTTTGAATAGAGATTTTAAAAACTGTAAATACTTGACTGGATTTTTCCACGCGTATGTTTTGATTACATGAACTTTCTTATAGTTTGACTGAAGATTGTTCAAGTCTTTCCCTTCAGTTATCATAGCAAACACCTTGGAGCAACTCCTGTTGGACCACTAGCATAATAAGACCACCAACATTGTTCTGCGATGAAGGTAAGATGTATCTTTCTGGTACATTTCTGGATCATAGTAACTCTTGAGAAGTTATACAAATTAATTTTTGGAAGGCTCTTCTTTCTTTTGATGAAAATTTAAGGAAAACTTTGCTTTAGTATCCCCAGTAATGAATTAGTTTCCATTTTTTAAATGCTATTTTGTAAAGTTTCTATTTGATTGTACTTTATACTTTAATCCAAATGAATGCATGGATCAGAGTCTTTAATCAAATAACACACAACCAAATGTATCAAATTCATAATTATATACAAGTTGCAAATTGGCCTGATTTAATTGAGTGCATATTGTATGCAAATATATTAATTGGTTTCAAAGTTACACCTACTAGCAAACTGTTGACACATCAAACAATATCCTTTATTTAGGAGGGCCACAATAATTTCAACCTGTCCCATTTATCCAATATTTGTGATGTGGCAATAATAGAAGTAAAGTGTGACTAGAGAGATAACAGAGTGCTGTTTGCTCCAGGAAATGTCTCCCCTCAGTTCCAGGATGGACACGGACAATGAGGAGTCCCAAGAACTGCCTGGGGAATCTACGCCCAACAGAAAGGTGAGGATCCTTTCACAAGTTGCTTACTGCTCCATTCAACACATTGAGGAGACTTATTATTAGGAGTAATTAAAATACACTCTAGAACAAAAACTTCGGCACAAATGTCACACTATTAGTCGATTTGACCAACCAGCCTCTTATGACATATGTTCATAATGAGCACAAATCCTTTGGTAGACAAGAATACAGTAGAAATAGGCTTACTAAAAAAAAAAAAAATACAACAAAAATTTTGAAAATCAGCTCGTGCTTCATTGAATATTGCGTCTAGAATACTTGTGCTGGATGTGCAGTTGAGATGTGCTAGAGCTCTTGATTTGCATAAAACGGCCGCCAAATTCCAATGATTTGCATGTTTGGGTGAAACATCTTTGTATATATATATTTTTTTCATATAAATCTGACAACTCCTTAGTGTGTTGATTATTTTGTTATAGAGTGTAGTTCAAATAACTTCTATTCTTTCTAGAGAAAATTGGAGGCTGCTCCCAGGACAATTTTGGTAGGGGGTTGAGTGGTATAAGCCGTTTCTGACAGCCAGGATCCAAGATTGAATCCTGCATTTTCTGGAAGAAATAAGTCCCCAATTCTTGTAATGCCAATGAATGCAATTAACCAAATGGCACACTTGTAAGTGCAAAACTGCCTTCTACTTGTATAGACATGTAGTGCACTTAGAGTAAAATATTTCGCTAACTACCCACCATCCTGTTCTGTACCATGTGCACTTAGAATTTGTAAACATACATATGATTTTGGTTATTCTTGTGTGTTAGAAATAAGCGACTGACAGATTTGATAGGAAACAAACAGTTCCAAATGCAGAAGGCCATATTGTACTAGTAGAATATGTATTTTGAAAACACATGAGAATATTTATTTTGTGTGTGTTACAGAAGCAGACCATGAGCATGGCATCCAACAAGAGGCTCATCACTGGCTACATTCTGTTTGCCTGTGAGATCAGGAAGCAGCTGCTCAACACCTACCCTGACCGGCCCTTCGGGGAGATCAGCCGCCTCATTGGGAATGAGGTACATAGACTCTTCTTCTTGATTTCTCTAATGTACACCTGGTGCAAACCATGGTGGGTGGGTGCTTTCACTCTAAGTGCACCACATGTAGAAAATATTTTGTTTTTGTATTTACAAATTCCCAGACATCTGTTTGGTACTTGCAATAAGTGGTGAGGTTTGATTTGGGGAAGTCAGGACCCATTGTAGCAACATATTTCAAAATTGAAGTAATGCTCAATGCATGGCTTGATCCCAGGTCCAGGTTGTAGTGTTTGCCTTTAGAAAGCTAAAGGCCTTAGGATAAACATGGTGTATTTTCTTTTAATGCTGCAGCACTTTTTGGTGTTTGATATATAAACCTCATCGCAACAAATGACATCATTGTTTATTACTGTTACACAACATTTTTAAAATGTATCCCCCTCAAATAAAAAAATCATTTGTTAGATCGACCCCTTTTGCAAGGTTAACAATAGTAATAGTATTAATTTTACAATTTTTTAGCACAAAATTTCTCAAGTTAGGGATGTGGAGTATTTCATCAATTGAGTGAAAGTGATAGATATATGGGGTAGAATTGTGTAATATACACTGGTGTACACAACATGTTACTCATGAGTGTATACTGGTCCAGTGGAGAAACCTCAGCGCAGCCCAGAAGGCAGAGTACGATGACAAAGCCCAGAAACAGAATGAGGAGATCTCTGCCCTGGGGAAGGAGATGCCAGACATGTGTCCTCCCTCCCCAGCAACTGCTACCTCAGACCCAGCTTCCAACGTCTTTGAATGCCACTGGGACCAGTGCGACTACCAGTTTGAGGAGATGCAGGATCTGGCAGATCACCTGCTGGGAGATTCCATTGGCCACCTCTACCAGACCTACCCCAACTTCCGCGGAGGTGAGACTTTCCCTGCTGCACAACCCTGATAGTTCCCTCTCTTTGAAATATTGAAGCTTGGAGCCACATTTTGTCTCAGTTTTCAGCAGTCTCAATTAACAAATGGTTTTCATGCAAATTTCAAATATCTCTTTGGACTGCCATTATGGGGACTAATGTTTATCTTTTCAGAAAGTTCTAATGAAAAGAGAATTAAGTGAACTTCATTTTATTCACTTGCTCAAAAACCTTTCATTCTTCTTCCAAATACATTTTATATACAAAATGTACACTTTAGTATAGGCTAATAATACAATCCCTGTGAGAATAATGCTTCCCTCTTTGTTGGCAAATCCAGATAGTTGTTTGGAAGTGAGATCCCCCAGGTATCGAGGGACACTAGCTAAGTACCTCCTGTGCTCCAACACCACCAAACACGGCCGTCTGTGTTCAGGTCTTACGTCAGAGAGTCTCTCCAGCCCATCCTCCACCAGGTTTGACATAGGTCTCTAGCTTTGTTTATTTTTCCTAGTTAAGTCCTAACTTCCATCTACCAACTAACATCTAACTCTCCTAGGTAGTTAGTAGTGAGGCATCAATACTCAAACCTTTTAATGTGCACTAAACACTTAAATTAAAACTAAAATGTCTTAATGTGCTCTAGGCGACTAAACACAACTTCACACAATGAGAGAAATGTTGATTTCATTAGGTTAAACCTCTCTAGACCTTTTTTGGTGACTGATTTCTTAGCATGCTTTCTTATTTTTTTTATTTCAACTTAGAGCGCTCTGTCCCCCTAGGGACACTTGCACTTTAAACATAAACAAAAATTTTGAAATAAAAGAAAGAAAGATATTTAAATATGTACAGAAATAGTATGCAAGTTATTTAGATGAAAAGATAAATATATATATATATATATCAACACAATTGATATATGTACAAAGGGTTGGTATGCAAATTTAGTTAAATGAAATCAAATTGTAAAGTATTGTGTGTATTCGAGAAAAGAAATTTACAGATTTAAAAAAAAAAAAGTTTTAAGGAATATTTTTGTATGAAAATATGCTAGATATTAGAGAATTATTAATTAAAACAATACTAAAAAGAATTAATTTCTAAATAAAAGCGTTCCAATAGAATTTAGTAGTTTTTTTTATAAAATTCAAAATAAATCTGCAAAATGAGTTGAATTTCATATATTTGTCTTTTGTTGAAATTAGATCAAACGGGTTTGATACATTTAGTCCATTGTTTATTCTATACTCTTGGAAGACGGGAAATTTAGCAGCAGATGAATAGAAGTCTGTTCCTCACATCCACAGAAGCATCTTGAATCTTGCCCTGCTTTGATAAATTTTAAAAAGCTTCTAAAATTTCTGTGATTTGTAATATATTGAGAGTTATGGAAATTTGCCCAAAAATATTTCGGAATAATAGCGGGAAAGAAACTTTGAAATGTTTGGTTAGTATTTTTCTTCAATAGTGCCATTTTATATTTTATAAAATTTTCAATTATGTCTGGAATATCCAAGTCATATCGCTGTTGGTCCTCAATCGATAAATTATTCAGATCATATTTTATATTTCTGGATTCCATATAATCCGTAACCAAAGGAATATTTGCCAGAGTATGCACACAACTATAGCTAGTTGTTTTATAAGTTTGTGTACACCATAATAATATTTGATATTGAAGTGAATCAAATTTGTGTATATACTTTTTACTTATTTATTTATACCAGACCTCAGTTCCATAAGTGAGTATCGGTCTAAAGATTGTTTTGTATAAAATGAGTCTTTTCTTGGTGCTTAGTCTCCAAGATTTGCCACATTTCTAAAAAAATAATTTTCTTAGTCTTTGAGTTCTATTTAGTATATTGTTCAAATGAGGATTAAAATTTAATTTATTCTTCCTTCTATGGTTGGCAAATGTAATTCCCAAAATTTTTATTTCTTGAACAGGCGTAATAATATTTTTTAATTTAATTTCAAATTGATCTTTGTTATGAAAATGTAAAACACTAGTTTCATCAAGACTTATTTTTAGTTTGTTTTCTGTACACCAGTCGTCAACTTTTTCCAAAATACGTTCGAATGAATTTTTGAGGGTTGCTAAATCTTTGTTCCAGCATATTATTGTGACTTCATCGGCATAGCAAATTATTACTGAATTTGGTAGTTGTATTTTGGTTAACATATCATTTATAAATATCATCCAAAGCAATGGAGACAATGGTCCACCTTGCGGGCAACCTTTTGATAATGTTTTAGATATTTTTCTGCTAGTATATATATAATTAAAAATTTATTTCCTATTTTTCAAAAGGGATTGTAAAATTTGAGCAGGTCAGCAGGCATATTATCTTCATCAATTCTTTTGATCAAAGCTGGCCACCATGTATTGTCAAAAGCTCCTTCAATGTATTGCAATTAGTGTCACTAATTGTTTCTGCCCATGTTCTATTATAGCATCTGTTATTTTATTCAAGCACGTTGTTGTTGATTTTGATTTGACAAATCCATATTGTCGGGAACTCAAAAGATTATTACTTTCATAAAATTCATAAATTCGATTTTTCAAAATTTATAAAAAAATTTTTGAAAGATTTGAAATCAATGAATAGGTCGATAACTTTTTGTTGATTCTAAATTAGATTTATGTGGTTTAGGAATTACCTTTAGAGCTGCTATTTTCCATTTCTCCGGATAATAGCCCTTTTGAATACATTTATTAAATAGTTTGCATAACATAAGCTTAATTTTTGGGTAAGCCCATTTGATCATATTGTTACTTATGTTGTCTAAACCTGGAGCTTTTTTAACATCAGAATTAGAAATGATATTCATTATTTCTTCTTCGATTATAATTATACTTGAATTATTCATTCGTGGCTCAAAATTTCTAATTATTTGTTGTTGTAAGTTGTCCAAATTAGGATCGTCTTCAGGAATTAAATCGTCCATTAATTTGGTCATTGTTTGCTCTTTTAGATATTCTGGTGAATTGTCAATTATGGGATTCCATTCTGTACATTTGAGGATCTTAATTTATTGAAGAACTTATAGGCATTACCAAATGGATTATCTGTGTAATTTTCTTCAATAACGTTTTGCCAGTTAGTTCTTTTAGCTTTTTTTATTGCATTAGTGTATTTGTTTCTTGCCAACTTAAATATATTGTAACTGATTGTTTTATGACGGTAATACAAGTTTCTAATATAATGAAAATGATTTTTCATTATTTCCAATTCATTAGTCCACCAGTCAATTATGGAAACATTTTTATAAATGGGGGATTTAAACTTCAAAGATTTATATGCTGCTTCTTTCAATAAATTCGTGAGTGCGTTCACTATCCCATCAATGTCTTCCTCATCTTTCACTCTGCTTATATCAATTTCAAATTTGTTTGTATCTTGTAATGATATGTTATTAGAAAAATTTGCCGAATCGCATCTTTTTCAAAGAATTTCCACGTGGAAATTTGATTATTGAATAAATGACCATTCTTTAACCTGATATCAAATTCAACAGCCATTTGGTCAGAAATATTAGTCAGATCAGAGGTATGCCAGTTATTTATTAAACCAAATGAATGTTTATTCGAGATTGTGAGATCAATTATACTTACTCCGAGGCAGGTGGGTGTTTTCAGGTTATGTATAAAGAGATTACATTCGTCTATAATAGGTTGTAATCTATATCCATTAGAGTTTATAACATTGTCAAACCATATAGTATGTCTTGAATTAAAATCACCGCAAAGGATTACAGGTTGATTTATATACGTTTTGAGCAGATATCCAATGAATGTTTGATGAACAGGGTTAAAAGTATTCGGATGAATGTAGTAAATAATTAATTTAGCTTTAACTGTAGAAATAGATATTGTTGTACAAAAAGAATTTGTAAAATTTTCCTCTTTGCTGACCTTTATATTTTTATTTAAAATTATAGTTGCCGTATATTTTCCCCCCAGTTTTATTCGAACATATAATTTGAGAGTCCATATCATAAATAACATTTCCATGTAAAACATATGGTTCTTGAATTAAAAGAATGTCAGGTGGGTCATCTCTAGTGTTGGCCTATAGTTCACTTATCGCAGTAAAATTTTTCTTACATTTTGTTGAATACATCTCACATTTTCTATCATATAGGATTAATCTATTTAAGATTAAGCTTTAAATTGTATTTGATACATCATTTCCCTTGTATATTTGTGAATATTGTGTCCTTTGGATTATTTGTGATTTGTAAATCGGGCATACACTTGAATTTGATTTATGGTTTGTAGAAAGGTTTTTAAATTTAGGGTTCTTGGAGCAATTGTGACAATTTGGTGCTTTAGTACAGTTGTGGCTACCGTGTACACCGCATATTTTACATATTTTAATTAATAGGTAATCCCATAATATTATGTTCAAATCAATAGGCTTGAGGGATAAGTCTCTTTTATATACCTTTATTTCAAGCTTTCGGGCTCAACCGCCCTTCGACAGGAAAAATTATTTTAGCTACTAAAGTTTGCAGATCCAATCTAAATATAAATTTAAATTTGTGAGACGCCTGTGTCTCGAGTGTAATGCGAGGCTTGCCGCGGGAGGGGGTGAGATCTTTGAAAAAATATGGCCGTTTAGCCCATTGAAATATCGGAAATAAAAGATTATAATATCAAGCAAATTACATAGCCTCAATAGAAAAATTGATTTACCTGAAATTTACAATGTAATATTCCCTGCAGCCACCACACCCCCCACGGTATCATGAACTTTGCGATTCATCAAATAATCTTTTATTTCCGATATTTCAATGGGCTAAACGGCCATATTTTTTCAAAGATCTCACCCCCTCCCGCGGCAAGCCTCGCATTACACTCGAGACACAGGCGTCTCACAAATTTAAATTTATATTTAGATTGGATCTGCAAACTTTAGTAGCTAAAATAATTTTTCCTGTCGAAGGGCGGTTGAGCCCGAAAGCTTGAAATAAAGGTATATAAAAGAGACTTATCCCTCAAGCCTATTGATTTGAACATATTTTAATGTTTTGGCAATCTTTTGTTTTGTGGTTCGGATTAAATTCAAAACAATTTTGGCATTGTCTTACAAATATTCTGTCTTGTGTAGAACATCGCTCAAAATCGGTGTATATCTCATTACCCATTTTTCTTAAAATTTGGTAAACTTTATGAGTTACTCTTAATACGATATTGTGATATGGAGAGTTAGATCTCATTGTAAATAGAACTTTTATTTCATGTTCCAGATTTTCTAGATCAGAATTCATTCTGCATATGGTTTGAACGAAGTTTGCCGTATCTGTAATTTTGGATACGTTTTTGACTACTATAGTTGGATCTCTTAGTGTCGGTATGTAAATTTTACTAATCAATCAAGGATCAATCCTAAGCCCTATTCTCTTCAATATTTACCTAAATGATGTACACACTTTTATTAAACCACCAGCTAAAATTGCCCTTTACGCAGATGACATAATCATCTGGGTCTCCAAAAACAACCTCTCCAATGCAGAACAATCTCTGAATAAAGCCATGAAAAATCTGCAAAAGGTAACTCAGAAACAAATTATCCATCAACATCAGCAAATCTGAAATCGGCCTCTTCACCATCAACAACCACCTTCGCCACTGGACCCCAAATATTTCCTTAAATAATTCAAAACTCCAATATTCAGATTCCCCATGATATCTTGGTGTCACACTCGACCCTGTGCTCACTTTTAAAAAACATATTGACACCATGATAAGCAAAGCCAAAAATAGGCTCAAAATCCTGAAAAAAATATCAGGTTTAAACTGGGGTGCAAATGCCAATATCTTACGCACAACGTACCTTGCACTCGTAAGACCTATTTTGGAATATGCTACACCAGCCTAGATCAATGCAAGTAAAACTAACCTATCCAAAATAGACAGAATCCAAGCAAGCGCAGCTAAAATCATCAGCGGACTTCGAGGATCCTGCCCAAATCGCATTGCTGAACTCGAATCCAACCTTCTTCCCCTGCACCTAAGGAGAAAAATCTGCTTTTCAAAATTTATAACAAAAAAGATTAACTCTCCAAAAGAACATCTTACAGGAAAATTTATTAGAAATTGGGTCCCAAACCAAAGATTAAAGCTCTTGGCCTCCAAATCATTGAGAAAAATAGCTCCCTCTTCGACATCACAATTTACACTGACGGTAGCCAACTTTAAACTGGACTGTCTGGCAGTGGAATTGCTATCTACAAAGATAAGATCCTGGAAAAAATCTCCCTCTCCCACCCTAGACATCTTTCAGTTTATAAATCAGAACTCTCTGCTATAGATACGGCTCTAAAAGACATCAACATCAACTCGCCAAGAAAAATAATAATCTACTCAGACTTAGGAGCATCCATTTATACCCTTCAAAGCTGCTTCTCCAGTCAAGAACCTCTCCTCAAGAGCATTGCTAAGTCTGTAACGCGACTCCCAGCCAACGGCTCAGTCACAGTGCAATGGCCTCCAGCTCATGTTGGAATTCCTGGTAATGAGCTGGCAGACTCTCTGGCAAAGGCTGGAGCTCTTGGCCTACCTGAAGCAAGAGAATCTACCACCCAACTAGACGAAAGAGACCTCCTCCATACCATCAAAACCCAATGCCTGCAGGAATGGAAATCTGATGCTGCACATGACTGGTACAGAGCAGGAGGGACAAGCACCGGTTCTGTCCTCCCAAGAGAACAACAGTCTTTGATTTCCATACTTAAGTCTGGTCATCTACGGACAATGACTTTCCAGAATGGTTGCAAGGTTTTCCCACTATGTACTAAGTGCAATTCTCAGCCTGCAACCCCAAGACAT
This sequence comes from Cordylochernes scorpioides, assembly GCA_030710605.1. NCBI lineage: Eukaryota > Metazoa > Arthropoda > Arachnida > Pseudoscorpiones > Chernetidae > Cordylochernes > Cordylochernes scorpioides. The sequence goes on along the minus strand of CP092865.1, from coordinate 161,235,532 downwards.
ATTATTGACTGTATTGACTCATCCATTGATGAGCTCTACTCTTCCCCGGCAGACACCATCAAAAATCTCAAGCTTGACAAGCTTGATACCTTAGTGTGATTGAGTGGAGATAAGAAAGAAGAAGACTAATCAATTTCAAATCTTCTGATTTGTTTAATTCATCCAGTAGTATTTTATTATCAGTTAGGTTTGGAACCTTTATAATTAGACTTTTTAGCGTTTATAATTCTATTAATCTTAATGTTTTTACCATTTTCTCTGACATTTTTAATATTATAAAGCAACACTCAAAGTTTCACCCCATAAGTTTCTTTTTTTTTTGTGAAAAATCAATATTTATTTCAAAGATAAATATCTACTATTTCTAACTTTTTTTGGATGATGTATGAAAAGGTTGAATATATGAAGAGTAATGGTCTATACAGTGGTACCTCGATATACGAGCGCCCCAACATACGAGTTTTTCGAGATACGAGCCGACGAGCAAGTGATTTTTTGCTTTTAGTTACGAGCGAAATTCGAGATACGAGTTCGGTTCGGTAGTGTTGAAGATATTAATCTGTGATTTTAAATGTTTCTTTTTGACAAGTACTTTTGTTTTGTTTTTGCTTTTCCTAAAATGTTTCTTTCTTCTTCTTCATTATTATTTGTTCTATATTCAAAGCTTTGTTTTTTGAGACTTGAATAAACAAATTCAAGTTCACGATTTCGCGTGTCATCCTTGCGCAGGGGCCATGCTAATCTTCTCTGTATCGCTCCAATTTTAGTATATGTACCGCCGAACAAGCGTGAACATATTCAAGTGTATTATATTTTTGTGTGCTTTTAAAGACCCTCACATTCTGAGAGGGAGGAAGAAACAAACCTCCTTGGACATGTTTTCTTTCTAAACGGCCTACAGGTGAAAGCGAGAGAATGTAGCGAAAAAGGCAAAGACCAGTGAGGATATCAAATATATTTCTTTACATTCTCTTTTTTGTTTTTGTGCAATAAATATTTGATATTTATAAATACGTTTTTATTATTTAAAACCACGTAACAAAAATAACTGGGGTGACATTTTGGAGGTTGGAACGGATTAATGGTAGTTCAATTGTTTTGTATGGGGAAATTTGCTTCGAGATACGAGTAATTCAAGATACGAGCAAGGTTGCGGAACGAATTAAACTCGTATGTCGAGGTACCACTGTATATGATTGGATGACGTATGAAAGGGTGAAAATATGAAGAGTAATGGTCTATATATGATTGGATGACGTATGAAAGGGTGAAAATATGAAGAGTAATGGCGAACGGAAAAATAAAAGTGTCCAGGGGCGGGAATCGAACCCACAACCTTCCGCTTACCGGGCAGATGCCATGTCCACTAGGCTACCCTGGACGTATTTTTCCGTTCGTAACTAATACCGTCGTAACTATAATATTTTAATATTATTAGAAATTTTTTGAAGTGCATCAGAATTAGGTACACCATCATTTAAAGCCACAATTAAAGTAGATTCATCCTCGAATGACTGCTGTTTTATTTTGATTAGTTCTGCTTCTTGTCGCACAACTTGAGCATAAGAAGGTGTCTGTCTCGGAATCTCTTTAAGAACTTTATCTAGTTTATTATCTATAGCATTTTCTATTGTGTCGGTCAAACTATCTATTGTATATTGTTTATATAGCTCAGATATAGATTAAATTCCATTTTTTGCTTGGTTAATCATTGATGATAAGTAAGTTATATCATTTTTTGTTATATTTTTGATTAGTTTTAAATTTGTTATAAAAAAATATATTAATATTTCATCGAGTTTAACATCTATTGATTTCAAAATACCATCCATGTCTTCTGTTCAAAAAGAAAAAAAAAAGGGGGAAAAAATAAAATATTATTGAAGTGATATTAATACTATACTTATGATATAAATAATTTAGGACAGAAAGATATATAAGGTAAAATTAAATTTAAAAGAGGGAAGAAAAAGGTACTTAGCTTAACCCTTAAGCGGTCGCAATGGGTAAAAATTACCCAGAAGGAACTTTTCGAAAATATTTCTATATTAAAAAATATATATATTTAAAATATATTATCAGTACCTTTCTAAATCTATCTAAAGATTATTATAATAAACCTATAATTTTAATTTTATGACATATATTCATTTTATTAGCATGTTTGGGTCAATTTTACCCAGTGCGACCTTTTGAGTTCTCGTCATTGGGTAATTTTTACCCAGCGCGACCTTTTAACGCTTTTGGTTTTGGTTTGCGTAATTAAGTTTCAAGTTACTTTCTGGCTTCTTGTTGTTTGGTTTTGCTGCCCCAAGTGCAATAATACAATCTATTCTTCCAACAATAAGGTAGGATTTATATTTTATTTCCTCTTTTTACATTATTTTACATAAAATGCTTTCAAATGCTGATTTTCTCCGTGATGATAATAATATTCCAAATCCCGATGATGAGGAATCAGAAACTGATGATCATATAGAAGAGAGGAATTGGAGTACAGACACTGAACAGTATACATTATCAGAAGAAGAAAACAATGAGGATCCAAGCTTCAATTACTATATAGGAAAGGACCAAAAGACTAAATGGAAGAAAGCTCTTCCCCCAAAAAATGTTCGAACTCGCAGTGAAAATATTATCACCCATCTACCAGGGGTAAAGGGTGAAGCAAAAAATGCTAAATCGATATTAGATTGTTGGAATCTCTTTATAGATGACAATATACTTGAATGCATAGTTACAAATACTAACATTTACATTAGGAATATTCAGCAGAACTATTGCAGAGAAAGAGATGCTAATTTGACAAACCTACATGAAATTAAAGCTTTATTGGGAATTATGTACTTTCTTGGGGTCATGAAAGCGAATAAATTGAATACAGATGATGCATGGGCAAGAGATAGTACTGGATTTGAATTGTGTAGAATAGCTATGTCTGAAAACAGATTCCGATTTCTTCTCAGAGTAATTCGTTTTGATGACAAAGCTACAAGAAATGAAAGACTTCGTCAAGATAAATTAGCAGCTGTGAGATTGATTCTTGATACTTTTGTAAAAAATTACCAAAAGCATTATTCTCCTTCGGAATATATAACGGTGGATGAAAAGCTTGACGCTTTCAGAGGGAAATGCAATTTCAGGCAGTATATTCCGAGTAAACACAATAAATATGGAATAAAATTATTTGCTCTCGTGGATTCAAAAATGTTTTATACTTGTAACTTGGAGATTTATTCAGGAAAAAACCCTGAAGGTCCTTACAATGTCAGCAACAGTCCAAGTGACATTGTGGAACGATTGTGTGAGCCAATCAAGGGAACTGGCCGCAATGTAACAATGGATAACTGGTTCACCAGTTATTCTTTAGCTCTAAAACTTTTACAACAATTTAGACTAACAATTGTTGGTACCTTAAAAAGAAATAAAAAGGAAATCCCCTCAGAGTTTGTCATCAGCAGAGGTAGAAATGTACACACTAGTGTTTTTGGCTTTCAAAGTGAAATGACACTTCTTTCATACAAGCCTAAAGAGAATAAAGTTGTACTTATGCTTTCAACTCTGCACCACGATGCAAATATAGATGATTCAACGGGAGAATTGAAAAGCCAGAGATGATAATGTTTTATAATATGACAAAGGGTGGTGTAGATATGATGGACGAAATGACAGCTACATATAACTGTGCTAGAAATTCAAGAAGATGGCCCATGGTTATTTTTTATTCACTTTTAAATATTGGAAAAATAAATTCCCAGATAATTCATTTTGCAAATGGCAACGCATCAAAGGTTAAATCAAGACGTCATTTTTTGAAAACCTTATCCTTAGATCTTATTGAAGAGATGGTCAAAGTTCGCACAGTAAGCGGAAGAATGCCATGTGAAATAAAGGAAAAGGCATCCGATATTTTTAATTTGTTAGAGCCTGGTCCATCTAAAAAGCCAAAAATAGGAGAAAGACATCGATGCAAGAAATGCCAGAAAGAAAAAAAGGACAGAAAAACTATTCAACATTGCCAGTACTGTTTTGCTTTTTTGTGTAAGGAACACTCTGTAATAATTTGTCAAGAATGTCATAAAGGACGAAACAAGTCCTAATTTCTATGAAAGGAAGTGATAACTTTCATACAAATTTATATTTTATAACCTATCTTCAATATATATTTTTATTTTCATAAAATAGTCAAATATATCATAAATATTTGATATTTTGATTTGTTATTAATAAAATAAATAAAATATGATTTTTATATCTCAGGATTTTATGTAAAGTTATTTAATAGACAAATCATTATTCTAACATAGAAAACAATAAAAATATTCAAAAGAATATTTGATTTATCTAGGTTTTTAAAAGTGGGTAAATTTTACCCACCGCGACCTTTCAAGGTATAAAAGAGGGCGCGACCGCTGCCGGGTTAAAGAGACGAGCGAAGCCAAACACGTCCGCACAGTTGGCTTCAGAAGCCATAATTATCAGCATGCTGCACAGTTAAACCAGGAATGTTCATTTTAAGTAATGGAGTTGAATATACACAGATGTCACATATCCCTCAGCCTTGAATTTGGCAGTGGACCAGGCTACAATTAGCTATCCATTTACCTGTTGTTGTTTTTTATCCCCTTGTGTAAAGATTACATGCATTCCATGAGTCCATGATCATCCATTTATCCAGTGCAGCCTAACCAGGTTGTGGATTCAACCAGGTGTTATCTGAAAGGCCATCTCGGGCACACTAAACTAAAAGTCATCAATTGGTGACAGTGCATAGTCTGGTCGTCAGCTGCAATTTGCAAAATTACTAAAGGGGTAAATACATTTTTACAAATGTTCAAGAATTAATCTAAAAAAAAAGCAGAAAAATTTTATTTTTAGAAAATGACAATTATTAGAAAACTGGATATGGCTTAAAACAAACAGTTTCTGATGATAATAGCATCCTTTACAGCAAGATCATCAAATGAATTGTGAATCATTGAAATAAACAGAGATTTAGTTAGAGCAATCCTTGTGTTTAATGTCTATGTTTTAAATATACTTGTAAATTATTGTTATATTATTTTATATACATTTCACTTTGATCTGAAAGTATTGAAATGTAGTTGAGTGCTAGTTATGGCACTTTATTTTTGAGTTTTTGCAAATTGCTCTGAAATTTGATATACTGCATATGCTTCCTTTGCCCTAAGCAATAGGGGGCTGCATTTCTTCAGTAAATCCCATCAGACATTCAGACTTGTGAAACATTTTTTCTTCTTAATTTTCATATCTTCATTGAGTTATTTATTTGAAAGTTGTATTCCATTTGTTTTCTGTATAAATGGAACATGACTGGCCTCACACTTGGTGTGTATGTATGGCTTCTTATCCCACCCCAGCACCATCTGATGACAGGGGCACAGCTTTTTCATTGTTTCAAAGACATCTTGGCAGCATTTTAGATGTTTTTATTATATTGAATGCAGACCCTTCAGACAAATTTGATATTCTTTTTGTGGCAGTTTTATTTGTGATGGGCTATTTGTTTCAATAACTTGGAAGTCTTCTGATAACTCTAAACTGCCCACAGATTGTTCTCCCCTACCTTCGTACACTAGGGAACTTTTGGGGAATCCAATCAACAAGTTTGAGGGGTATTCTTCCCACCTACTATGTTTAGGTTTTATCATAATTTGAGCTGGCTTGGCTGAGTCTCTGCTGAGAGACCAGAGATTGCCATGTTTTTTAGGAGATATTTCATAGAAAACTGTATATATGTAATATTTTAATATATTGCCCAAAAGTCAATGAATCATTTTCTATCATAAAATCAAGTCTGGTGAAAAACTCTTGCCTCATGCTGAGGTTGCATAGAAAACTTTTATTTTATGAGAAATTCAGATGTTGATGACAATCAGACACTCTCTTGATTTTACCAGACTTTAGTAGCTTGTTAGGGAGAGTTGATGTGTTACTGTTTGTTACTTTATTGTTGCAATGCCAATACAAATGCAAATTTTTAGTGCAGGGATCTTCCTTTTATCTTATTTCCCATGAAATAGGCAGTTGTAGCTGCTTGTGTGCTCTCTTGAATGTGTCACCTGTTTAGAGAGGAAAATGTCTTCACTTACATAGCTCTGGTTACTTGACTTGTCTAATGAGGTTGGTTCATAGAAAATTAGGATGGCCAATGGTCTGATTTTTTTTTTTTTTTAAATAAAAAAGGCCCTTTAATCATGGTTGAACTGTAGATGGTTTCTATCCATAGTTTTTTTTTTTTATAAAACTTAACGATAAAAAAATTCTAAGTTATTTGTGACCCAACTTGTTGTATTGTTAGAATAAAAGCTGAGACCCATTTAAAAAAAAAACTAAATATGATTGATACTACATTGTGTAATGAATCACTTGAGTAAATTGAGTGACATTTCATCTAGCATTTCGGTTTAGTTTTAAAAGGAATAACAATTATAACAGTGTGCCAAACACACACACCTTTCTTTCCTAAGGTGTCAATTATGATTTCTATCAAATCTTTCAGACACATAAAAAAATTTCCATCCCCATTTTTAAAATACCTAAAGAATGAAGTGGTCCTTTCTTGGAAATTTGATTTCCCCAGGAAAAGTGGAAATTTTCAAAGATGGATTTGATGTTTATCTATTTATTTCTCAAAATGAGGTTCCTCTTCAATCCAATCTTATAAAGCATCTATTGTTAACAAAAGGTAATAAGACCAAATCCAAATAAATAGTGCGAGACATTTATTTGGATTTAGTCATTATTACCTTGTGTTTCTAATGTATAATCCAAATTGTACCTAATCAGCCCAATCTATTGGTGAGTGAGAGAATGGGATTTAAATGTCCTGCCTGTGCCAGAGGGGGAATTCCAATGTCTCTGGACCAATTGTTCTCGAATCAAAAAGCAAATTCCGTAAGTAAAACCTGAGTTTTAACTGGTCAGTTTTCTAACATGTGTTTCTCAGGCCATTCCCCAACATCCAACGCCTCATCCGACATCTCCGGGAGGTCCATTTCAAAAGTGCAATGAAAGCTGTTGCTCCAGAAAATCGGAGCAGGTAAGCTGTCTTTTATATTCTTTAAAGTTCTCTTAATTAAAATATGTGTAGATTTGTTTATGAGCCCTAGATTTTTGTTTTGAAATTGATATATTGACTGAGATTTTTTTATCTCTCAAGAGAGAAATTCTAACAAATAAAGAATTGAAAGATTCACCTTATATAATAAGAGGATGTCAGTTGTGCTAAATAAGAGCTCAAAGAAATAAATTGCCTCTGACCACATCTTAAACAACAGTCAGGATAGTGGCTACTTTTCAAAAACTCTAGTTCCTTTTATAAAAAAATATTTTCTATAAATATATATCTTCTAGCAACCCTTTGATCATCCCTTTTGATGGTCATCTGAAAAAGACCTAGGAATTGAATGGGACATTTATTAAGAAGAAATGGATTAGTGAAGAAAGTGCTGTAAGGTAAAATGATTGGAAAGAGAGTTGCAGGAAGATTGGACTGAAGAACTCAATATAGAGAAGTATGGCACTATACAGACAGAGAAACTGAAGAATAACTTGGTCTCATCAATTATATACCAAATCATATTCAAGACCAGATATTTTTGGTTCCTTGCTTCTATCTTAAATTGACTAATATCTATTTTTTATTTTCACTCTGATGTAAGAATACCTTAGGTTGTTATTTAACTTGGTGGCTGGACATGCTGTGGTGTCAGGAACTATGTGCCCTCCCAGCGTAGCGTCCCGTCACCTGCGGCCTCCCTGCCTCCTCCAGGCACCACTATGGCCCACCCTCCCCAAGTACCGAGTAAGCTTGCCTGCCTGCGACTGCCTGTGTGTTGTGTGCGTGAGGCTGGCATGGTGTGTGGTTGGTTGCAGATGGTAACTTTACTGGCCTAACCCCCATGAGCCTTCCCCCCTCCTCTTTACCCCACCACCCCCCTATCTCCTCCTATCCTCCCCCTCACCATGCGCCGCCTCCTCCGAGCTACCCGCCACAGCCAGCTTCTCTTGTTGGTGAGTCCTGCTGCCACTGCTTGTTGTTGTTGTTTGCTGCTGCTGCTTCTGCTGCTTGTGCCCACTGCCAGGTCTCCTCACATTCTGGTTGCTGCTTGCACTCACTTCTTATTCCCCCCACTGCTCTCTCTCTCTCTCTGTGGTAACTGAAGACATCTCCGGGACTCCACCAGCCTTACAACATGCCTGTTGTAATGGGAATGTCACACCTTCTGTTTTGTTGGTTAATGTCAAACCTGTGTACAATGGAGGTAACAGATCCTACAACCTTGCTGCTGCTGCTGCCAACATTGGCAGCTCTCTCACCATTCTGGTGCTGTAAGATAAACTGTGGTCATCAATCACACTAATTAAAAGTTTAGATAAATATTCTGTGTAAAAAAAGGTTTCTATTTTTGACATCTAGATCAATGTTCTGCAACCCATAAGAATATATACACGACTGTAAAAAAAATCCTGTTAATTATAAACTTTCTATATAACTTTATTAGAATAAAACTTTACTAAAATGAACAAAGGATCTTACCTTATATAATGAACCTAATATAATATAATCTTTTAAATTATTTTATAGTGAATATATAAAAAATGACCCATGGCTATGTTGTTAGTGTCCCTCAAGTTGAGTTGGAATTTTAGTGTGACTATTTGGGTATAAATATTCTCCAATTCAACAACTATGACTAGAATAAACCAAAAGTTCAGTCCCATTCCCATCCCCCATTGATTCCGTTTATGGTCGACTTGCTTTGATTGACAGATTCAGGCGCGGCGCTTAGTTTAAATCTTCCAACATGGAATATCTATTCCGGGTAGGAATATTTGTCTGTGTGTTATGACATACATCAGCATAAAGCCGAGGTCCCGATTTCTCTGATATTTCATTCATTTGGAATTTCTCTTCGACCTTCTCTTGGGTAGCTGTTGGATCCTCTTCTAGGATTCTTATAAACTTGACCTTATAATAACGGGCCACGTGCCCTGGCTTGTTACACTTGAAGCAGATTGGTCTTCCATCTTCCGTCCTATTTTTGCTCACTTCTTGGCTTTTATTGTAGGTGTTTCTCTGAATGTTTGGTTTTGGCACAAAGTTTGGATTATAAGGACGTCTGGGGTAGAGGGCTGGGGCAAGTTGTTTCGATACTGCCTGGGAGTAGGAGGGGAGTCGTTCTTATAATATTTGGAAGCAGGGGCCTGGAAGTGGTCTGATAGTTTCGCGTGGCAGTCGGCGGCACGTTCCTCGATTGTTGTTGGGGTCTAGAATAGTGTGTACCATTATATAGGCTTCTGGATTTCTCCACACGTTCTCGAAATACTTCTTCTCGAAATAATCCATTTTTATGCACACGACAAGAAGTTCATCGGTCGTTTTAGGAGGTTTTAGGTGGAGCACGAATGAGTACTCTTTTTTCAGTCCTCCAATAACATGTTCGATTTTCGTTTCTTCTTCCAATGCGGGGTCAACCTTGTTGCACAACACTAAGATGTCTTCCGCAAACCTGATTGCTGGTTCATTCCAGTGTTGCATTCTGTTAAGCTTCATTCTTAATTCTTCTTTATTCACGTCCAGAGAAAAATCCTGAATGAGGCGGATTTTAATATTTTCCCAACTCTTGAAACTAGCTTTGTGCAAATTCAACCAGGTTTTAGCGCTTCCCGTCATGTTCATGGTGGCATAACGGACAATTATGTAGTCTGCCCAATGGTAGAGGAAACCAATCTCTTCAAGGGATTCTATCCATGGGCGAGGGTCTTCTGTCCCGTCATATTTTGGAATTTTTATATTGGGGTTCAAAGCAACTGGTTCGGAACCAGCATCTCTACCAATTGTTGCACCAAGTTGTAGCTTTGCAGGGTCGTCGACCTCGGTTTCTTCCTTCTTGGTGTTATACACGTTTCCCGAGCAGGTTTCCATATTCCAAACAAATAAGTAAAAGTAAATAAAAATAAATTACATTTCAAAGTTATTGTGTTTATTTGTTGTCTTCCTCATAGGCCGTGACCCGCAGTCTTCCTGTAGGTCCTCTCTCGCTCCAATAACCAATTAAGATATATGTACAATAAATATTACAAAAGAAATGATGATAATCTAAATATTCTGTTTTAAATAAATATTAAATATCATAATTAATTAATTAACTTTATTAACATCATGAAACGCGATATCCCAAACTCAGGGATATTTGCGCCAATACATTTCACTGCATTACAGCAATTCGGCTATATACAATCCTGTTCAATTCATTATTTTACATAAATTAACTAAAGAAAATTGTCCAAAGAGAAAAACAAACAACAAAGCAAAACACACAGAGCAAGCATCGCAGTTCTTTTTTTTTTTCTAAGATTCCTTCTCTTTTTTCCAATTCAAGAGAAAGTTGTATATGTATTTACAAAATTGATCAAAATTTTTATACTTTTCTTTTTTGTCTACAAATTCATCAAGCTGTCCAATACGACCAAATCTATTTTCCCTAAAATCCCGGAAAATTGGGCACTCCAGAAGTAGATGTCTCGCGTCTTGAATTTCACCTCCGCAGAAGCATCCTGGTTCCTTCACGGCGCCGATAGTTGCCAAAAATTTCCCAAAATTGCCATGATCTGTAATGAATTGGATATTATAAAAATTTGGACGGAAAAATCTTGGAATTCCTAATACGAAAAAGCTTCTGAAAATTTCATTAGTGTTCTCAAAAATTTCATTCATTTTTGCGTGTAAGAATGATTTGACTATACTTGGAGCATGGGGTTCGTAAGTAATTAGATCTTCAATGGACATTTGAGCTAGATCAAATTTGATTATTCTGGATTCTATATAATCTGTTAGGAGTGGAATTTTTGCCAAGCTATGCACACAGTTTGATGAAGTGGTTTTGTATGCTCTAACTGCCCATAAAATGATCTGGTACTGCATGGAGTTCAGTTTTTGTTTACAACGATTGTTTAAATATTTGAACCAAATTTCAGAACCGTATGTAAGTACAGGCCTAATGATTGTTTTGAATAAAGTTAACCTCTTTTCAGTGTCTAAACCCCACATATTGCCACTTAGTGAACATAATAAATTTTTCATACGTCCTGCCTTACACAGAATATCATTAACATGCGGTGTAAAGTTAACTTTGTTTTTCCATTTGTGATTAGAAAATTTCATTCCCAGAATTTTTACTTGCTTGACCGGCATTATTATATTGTTATTAACCTTAATAGGTATTTTTTGTCTGTTATGTAGGTATAGCATATTAGTCTTCTCTGTACTGATCGTTAATTTATTTCTATTACACCATTGGATCACATAATTTAAGGTGTATTCACTTGCGGTTTTTAGTCCTTCAATAGTCTTATTCCAGCAAATTATTGTAACGTCGTCTGCATAACATATAATATCTGCATTCATTGAATCAAAATTTATCAACAAATCATTTAGCAAAATATTCCATAGAAGTGGAGATAAAGGTCCACCCTGTGGACATCCTTTAGTTAGTTTCTTATAAAAAGTTTCTGATTCGTATGTAAATTTCACCTCCCTTTCATTATTCAAATAAGATTTTATGATCCGTATTAAATCTGAAGGAACATCATCATTATCCATTCTTTTTATAATAGCAGGCCACCATGCATTGTCGAATGCACCCGCAATATCTATAGCTATCAAGGAAGTAAATTCTTTTTGTTTATGTTTCAATATAGTTTCTATAATTTTATCCATTCCAGTAATTGTTGATCTAGATTTCATAAAACCATGCTGCCTTGAGCTCATTAAATTATTCTCTAAATAATAGTTACTTAATTTATTTTTATTATATTCTCAAATGTTTTAGATAGATTAGATGTCAATGATATAGGTCTATAACTTTTATTTATTTCATAATTCGTTTTGCCTGGTTTTGGAATTATTTTTAAGAATGATTTTTTCCATTCATCCGGATAATATCCCATTTCTATACATTTATTGAATAATTTATGCAGAATTGGGATTATTTTTATTTTAGCCTGTCTAATCATATTGTTACTAATGTAATCAGGGCCCGGTGCTTTTTTAATATTTGTTTTAAAATTGTTTCCTCTATTTCCTTAGATTCGATATAAACACTACTTTTATTTTTATATTTAGGCGTATAATTTCTAATCAAAATATGATCATCTTTATCCAAACCTCCAATATCATCCTGAAATAGATCGTTCATTAAACTTTTTATTTTGTCGGTCTTTAAATGATCTGGTAAATTATCTATTAGTGGTAATCCTAAATTTCTATTTTTCGATCTCAATGACTTGAATATCCTATAAGCATTACCAAATGAGTTATTTGAATGACTTTCTTCTATAAAAATTCTCCAACTCGCTCTTTTTGCCTTTTTACTTTTATTTAAATATTTATTTCTCATTGATTTATAGGTCTTTTCAAGGACCTTTCCATGTCGGTAATACAAATTTCTAATATAGTGGAAATCGTTTTTCATTTTCTCCAGCTTCCCATCCCACCAGTATGTATTTGTTTTATGATTTCCGCTTCTTGTCTTGACATTTAGTGACAGATAAGCTGCCTCTTTAATTATTTGTGTGAGAGTCTTTACAATGTTGTCAATATCTTTGATGTTTGACGCGTGGAATATTTTGAATAAATGTAAGGCGCAATAAAATTGATGCAACAATATATACTACATGATCTTAGCCAAAAGGCAGAGAAACAATATTTTATATATAGAGATGACCTGGCTTCGTGTGTCTTCTGCTCGAGTGAATGTTTTGCTGGTAGAATTTTGTTCCTGCCTACTAAAAATTATTATCTGGCTTCGCCCGTGGTCTGCTTTAGTGAATATTTCCCTAAAGAATTTTCTTCAGGTCAATCAAGCATGATACAGCAATATTGTCATCATCATTTCTGACTAAAAAAATATTGTTGCTCAGTACGCCACAACAGCGCGAGCAGCAGCTGTTCGAAGTGAAGCCATTTTGCCCGTGCTTTGATTTCATTAGTAACCGAAATGGAGGATCAACGAATTTGCATCAAGTTCTGTGTGAAAAACAGATTCAAGGGTGCCGAAATTTTTTGGATGTTGCAAACAGCCTACGGGGATGCCATCATGAGCCGAAGACGAGTTTTTGAGTGGTACAAGCACTTCAAGGAGGGTCGGGAAGAGACCGCCGACGATGAGCGTTCTGGGAGACTGTCCACATCAACCACGCCTGAAAAAGTGGACAAGGTGTTGGAACTGGTGCGTGAAGACCGACGAATAACTGTCAGGGAGGTGGCCGAAGAAGCAGGGATATCATTCGGGTCGACTCAATCGATAATGAAGGACATTTTGGGAGTGAGAAAACTCAACGCCGTTCTCGTTCCCAAAGAATTGACTTTTGATCAAAAGAACGCCCGGAAAGAAACGGCCAGTCTCAATCTCGAAGCGACAACCGACGACCCCGAATTGCTGAAGAGGGTCATTACTGGAGAAGAAACATGGATTTACGGCTTTGATTCGGAAACTACCCAACAGGCATCGGAGTGGCGCTTCAAAAATGAGCCGAGACCAAAGAAAGCGAGGAAGGCTCCTAGCAAAGTCAAGGTCATGTTGATGGTGTTCTTCGACTACCAGGGCATCGTTCATCATGAATTTCAACAACAATGCTCTACAATAACTGCTGACTCCTACCTGGGAGTTTTGAGGCGATTGAGGGAAGCGATCAGGCAGAAACGGCCGGAGCTGTGGAGGAGCAAGTCGTGGATGGGGGACATCTAAAATAAAGAAAAAAGCAAATATTCTCTTAACAAGGTACCGCTAGATAAAAGGTCATTATTAAATGTGAAACAAAACAACTTCAGAACATGTTAAAAATAAGAAAATGTAACTTTTCCACTTTGAGATAAAAATAGAAGCCTATTAAAAATCGCTACAAAGAAGAATCAATGCCAAATTTTGGCACAATCGTACATGTTAACATCTCCTTTCTATATCTAGCTAGTTTAACCTAGTTTTAAAACTTCCAATTAAACGGGCTCATGATACAACAAAAGGCAATTTTTTTATGCCATGTTGATTTGTAATGGTTTGCATGACTGGTTTAACATAAAACAATCTAGATGTCAAAATATATGTGGAAGATAAATAGCTGTTAACTTTATTTGAATGGGGCAATGGTTGAAGGGTGCTTCCAGGTAACAAAGTATTATAGACATTTTTTCAAGTAAACTTTTGTGTTATAAAGTGTAATATTATGATGCATTAGAGCGCCATCTGTTATGAAAATTCAAAACTATTATAGACACATACTCTTCTTTTTAAAAATAAAATAATTGCCTTTACTGCAATGGAATTAAGGGCAGTAGAAATTGTTTGATTTTTAAAAAGAATCATATGCATCTATAAAAGTATAATATGATTAAGTTGTTTGACAATTTTTTATATTTCATATCTTTTAGTATAAAATTATAATTAAGCTTTGCTTTGGAGAATTGGCTTGGTATTCAAATTAGACATAGAGGTTCTCATATGTTATTGATAAGAAGAACCTAGGATTTACATGGTATTTTGTGACGATTTTGATAGTCAGCATTAATATATCGGAATGAGTAAATTTGAGGAATTGAAATGAAGTAACCATTATTATGTGGTAGCCTTTCTCAGTGTGTATGGTTCTCCTTTAATTATATAATCTAAAAATTTTGGAAATAAAAAAAATAAATAAATAAATAAAAAAACTGGCTATAGTGAACAAAAAGTAAGGTCCCATTGAGGTTCACTATAAAGGGGTGTTACTGTATATATTTATAATAATAACCCCCGGCAGACACCATCAAAAGTCTCAAGCTTGATACCCTAATATGATTGAGTGGAGATAAAAAGAAGATAATATTAACGGTTTTATTTTTTTGGATAACTTCGAATTTTACGTAAAATCATAGCTTGCATTTTGACATATTAAAGTATATTTAATTAAAAGAAATGGATTTTTAAAATATAAAGTGGAAAAATATTATTTAGCAGAAAAAATTTATCCATGCAAACCACTACAAAATGTTATTTTTAATGACTCTTTAAATGAACCCACCAACAAACAATACCAAAATCCAGAATACTTAAAACAATTATCATTAGAAATAATTAATAACATTCCTAAAAATGCAATAACTATCTATACAGATGGTAGCAGAGATGAGTTGGGACACACTGGCAGTGGCTGTCTCATTAAAACCACAAATGGCATTGAGAAAATGAACAGAAGAAACCGAAATTTTTGTTCAGTCTTCAGATCAGAACTTATAGCCATCTATGAAGCCTTAAAATCCATCAGAAATACTAATTATCAAGATGCAGTCGAACCTCTTTAATTCAACACCCCAAGGGATCAGATCTTTCGGTTGAATTAAAGGAAGTGTTGAATTAAGGTTAGATGATTAGCTAATAATCTAACTCGCTAAAATATTTTTAAAGAATTGCTTTGTAATATAAATTAATGATATTAATTGAAACTATTGTATGTGTACTTTTTTCTATTTATTTTTTTAGTTTCATGATTAACTTTTAGTATCAGGGACAAAATGGCAATAATACATATTTTTGAAACATAAATAATTACAAATAATATTTTATTCTAATTGAAGATTATAGCAGTTGAAAGGAAATAAATATGGAAAATAAAAAGAAAATTTAAAAATAATCATGAAGATCTTTTTAAAAATTCCTTTATAGATGTCTGTTTTTGCACTGAAATCCTTTTCAGGATCCACTGCTGCTGCAGGTGTTATTGATTTTGTGTTTAAATCTTTTATAATAACACAGAAATGGAATATTGAAATAAAATGTTATCATGATCATTGTGGCTACATTTTATGAAGATTTATTTATTTAAAAGGAAATTATTTGTAAATTTTAAAATAACTAAAATATTTCAAATCTGAAAATTAAAAAAAAAAGTTTTAATTAGCGCATGAAGCCTAAATTCCCGCGTAAAAAAAAAAAACAATAACACTCGCGACATTGCGCAACGGCACTTCTTCTTTTTTCTTCCTTATCTCCACTCAATCATATTAGGGTATCAAGCCTTGACAACCATCATGACTGGGTGAAGTAGAATGCGTCTGCCTTTGTCATTAAGACTGGGAGCACTACTCAGTGGCAGGCCGACTTAGCTCCAAAAGAAATGGCCGCCTCTGACATGAGGAACAGACGCCATATGCAGCTGCTCCTAACATGGAGTACAAACGCTGCTCATCCTGTATCCCTGGATTAGGAGCCCTTACAGGGTACTATCAGCTGGGCCAGCTGAGCCCAGGTTTTTTTAGTGAGCTTGTTACTGCTCCCCCTCCTCCTTTTTCATCCGGGCTTGGGACCGGCAAAGGCGGAACGGCACTGCAAAGTGAAACTTAAACTAACAGAAACCAAAAGTGCACAGTGGCAATTCTATCGGCGCCCGCCGCTTACCGCCACCGTAATACCGTTTAGGGGTAAAGTTGTATGTAAAAAAACATTCAACTGTCGAAATTCGAATTTTAAAATGGTCGAACTATCGGAACTGTCATATTATCGATACTGTTGAATTACGGTTTGTTATTTGATAGGCCGGAGGTTGGGACATCAGAATATGGTCGAATTAAGGTAGAGTGTTGAATTTGCGTGTGTCAAATTAAGGAGGTTATACTGTATCTGGATTCTTACTGATAGTAGAAGTGCCATACAACACTTGAGTCACACAGGGGAACTTAGAGACAAAGTAAGCAGGAACATAATTGGCTATCTCCAAATACTCTCAAAAACCTCAAAAATTCACCTCCAATGGATACCCTCACATGTTGGCATTGAAGGCAATGAAGCTGCTGATGTGCTAGCGAAAAAAGGCACAAAAGAACCCTTGCCACAGAAAAATAAACTTACTTTTAAAGAAATAGAAACGGTAGCCAAAACAAACATAAACAAGAACTGGAGGATTCCACCTAAGCACAGTTGGTACAGTGGAGTGAACCCAGGAGGAGCTCGGAAAATCAGAAATAGACAGCATCAAATAACACTAACAAGATTTAGAACAGGCCATCTCAAGCCATTGAAGATAGAAAATAATAACAAAATCTACCCCACTTGCCCAAAATGTAGCTTGGCACCTGCAGCTCCAGAACACATTTTGGCTTGCATTAGATGCACTAAACAGGACCTTTGGGAGAGGCCGCTGCTCATCATAAAACAGCTCAAGGAGCATGAACTCATGGAATTCGTGTAATCTTTACACAAGGGGATAAGAACAACAACAACATATTTAATCAAAAAGGCATATATTGGATCAAAATATCATTTATTTTACCATTATTTCAGTTGGCTGAACGCCAACCTTTATCAAGGTGTTATAACATTTTAAAGTGTGTCAACAACAAACTCAGCGCCACATAACGTCAACAGAATTAAGTTTTAAAAAATATTTTGTTATATTCAATGGGGAGAAAAATTTTATATATATATTTATATTATGGACAAAATAAATTTTGTAAAATATGGGTGTGAATATTTTGAAAAATTAACAATAACACCTATTTTATATTTAAAACTAGCGGACGTACCCGGCTTCGCCCGGGTTTCACCCGAGTAAACCCTCTCCCTATAAAATTAATTAAAATATAGGCCTAAAACATCGAGAATTTGAAGTAATAAAATGAAAAATTAAACTGTAAATATTTTATCACACGATATAAATTGCGAATATATCTCTGGTAGTTCAATTTTCCTATTTATACTGTCTTTGTCTTCTGTTCATGGATTGCTCTATTTTCAAATCAATTAGAGTATATGTAAATAAAACTCATCACACATGTTTTATAGACCATTTCAGTGACTCACTGCCTCCATATCAGTGGGGAAATTGCACTCAAATATTTATTATATCATTTTTACATATGTGAAAAAATAATAGAAAAATAAAAAGGTCAGGTGTTGATATTAAAAATAAAAATGGCATATCCTGACCAGGAAGGAGCACATGTGCTTTACAGAAGGCAGAGCGCCATCTGGTGGAACAGAAATCAACTAAACATTGATTTAGCCTGTTCCCTGATATTTGGCCAACCCAATTTCTTGATAAATCAAGAAATGTTAAGCGTATTTATGTAATTTTGGCCTTAAATACCCATTTCTTGGTTTCTCAAGAAGCCTCTGGGACCAAAAATCTTTTTGGCCGCAGTGGTGCAGCCTAATCCACGCTGACGAGCGCCAACAGCGCAAAACATGTTCGTGGATGGCTTTTCTTGATTTATCAAGAAATTGGGTTGGCCAAATATCAGGGAACAGGCTAAATCAATGTCTAGTTGATTTCTGTTCCACCAGATGGCGCTTATTTTTAGCATCTTACCAAGAGAGGCAACATTTTTATAAATACATATATGTTATATCAAAAATTTTATTTAATTTCAAATTATATTTCCTAAATTAAAACTACTCTTTAAAGTTGACCGCCAGATTTACCGGCTTCAGACTATGTAAACCCATTGTTGTTGTTTTCCTTTGTCCGGCTCAAATATTTCTGTAGATATGTTAATACATAATCAATAAGGCACAATTTGGATTATAGATTATGAACACAAGGTAATAAGACCAAATCCAAATAAATAAATAGTGTGTGACATTTCGCTAACAGTGTTGTTACCATCTTCAGACAAAAATACTGGGGGTCGGTGGAAGGATGGTCTAAACCGTTGGTTTTCAACCGTTACGACCCGGGTTCGATTCCCGCATTGGGCACTTTTCTGATTTAAAAAAAAAAAAAAAATGCTCCAATTGCCCCCGATTCTTGCTAAAGTCCAACCCTACCAGCGAGTGCAAAAAACCAAACAGGGCTCTCACACATTTGTAAGTGCAAAGTCGAACTGCTTTTCACATGTGTAGCCCTGTGGTGCACTTACAGTAAAAGCAGGCGCCTACTTCTATCCACCATGATTATCATGGTCTGTACCACATGTACTAGGAATAAGAAAAAAAAAAAGACAAAAGTACTGAATGAATAGATTCAGCACTTTTGTCTGAAGATGGTAACAACGCTGTTATCGAAACATCACACACTATTTATTTGGATTTGGTCTTATTACCTTGTGTATATACATAATCTTTTATTTTATTTATGCCTCTCAAGTCGGGTATTATTTCATCCTCATTTTTGTTATCATATCAATTAAAGTAAATTATGATTAAAACTGTTTTTATTATTTTTACCACAGCTCTGCAATACCATAAAATATATTCAAAACAAGCAGGTTATTAATTCTTATCTCAAAATAATACTGCAAACCATTTGCTCATGAATTCAAAATCATCATTAAAATATGATATCCTTTTCTCATCTCAAATTTTTCTATAACATATCAATGATTCTATAGGTGTTGGAACGCCAGGATAATTGTACCAAAAAGTTTGCTACCGTTCCCTTGGTGAAAACCTGTACCATAAAACTGTTCAACACCTTTCATACGGAAAGTGTTATCAAAATTTATTGTATGTCAAACCTGGTGTTGGTGTAGTTACATCAGATTTTGTTGGAAGTTGGTAAGTGTGAATTAAAGAGGATATAAGAGTTTTACAGGAAGGTGCTCCATTCTAACAGCCTGCTGATGCCAGCTCCACCTCCTATGATGGCTCGGCCCCTAGAACCCCTCTTTGTGGCCACTCCGCCTCGCACCCAGCGGATCCTGCACTCCTCCACCTACATCAAGTAAGTTCACCACATTGATGCCACACACTCTTATAGTGACTGGCTCATCTGTAAATAAGCCCCAAACTATTAATTTTATTCCTATTATTCATGGTTATAAAACAAACATCTATAATAAAAAATGTTTTATTTATATATATAAATTATAAAATATTTTACATAATTTTAAATACACTGCGTGACATTGAAAATGGAACACCAAGAAATAGTGGCCAGAAAGTGATGAAACTCGGCAGACAGAGACAGGGACGAACAATAAGTGATCTTTATTTCAAAATGATAGTCATAATACAGAGCGAGAACGGCGTCGGCTTAGTAGCAAGTAGGAGCACCGCGGACGGCGATGCACGCAGCAACACGTCTAGGTAGAGAGTCAATCAGAGTACGGATGGCGTCCTGAGGGATGGCTCTCCATTCCCTCTCAACCATTTGCCACAGTTCGTCTTCTGAACGCGGCTGTGGCAAGGCATGCAAACGGCGTCCAATGATGTCCCAGACGTGCTCGATTGGTGAGAGATCAGGAGAGTACTGTGGCCAGGGAAGCATCTGTAAATCTTGCAGAGCTTGTTGGCTAATGCGAGCAGTGTGCGGTCGGGCGTTATCCTGCTGATAAAGGGCATTGGGTACCCCCTGAAGGTAGGGGAGTGTCACCGGTCGCAGCACATCATCAACGTATCGTTGGGCCGTCATAGTGCCCTGAATACGAAGTAAAGGTGACCTGGAATCATACGCGATTGCGCCCCAAACCATGATTCCACGTTGTCGCACGGTGGGGCGTTCCACAATTGCTGCCGGATTGGACCTTTCTCCACGTCGACGCCACACGCGTACACGGCGACTATCACTGGACAAGCAGAAACGCGACTCATCTGAGAACACGACCCTGTGCCATTCCGTCATCCACGTCGATCTAGCCCGGCACCATTCCAAACGTTGGCGCCTATTCGGTGGGGTCAATGGCAGTCTTCTTAGCGGACGGCATGAGTGCAAGCCATTAGCAACCAATCGACAGGAAATGGTTCTGGTCAAGATGGAATGATCTAGGGTGTCTTGCACATGTTGCAGGATGGCGGTACAAGTGGCTTGTGGGGCCGCCACTGCTTGTCGAAGGATACGCCGATCCACACGTGCTGACGTCACTCTGGTTGCACCGGCATTCCTATAAATTGCCACATTTCCTTGTTCCAACCATCTTCTCCACAGTCGGTGCACCGTGGATGCACCAAGGTGTGTATCAGCTGCGATTTGACATATGGATCACCATATCCGATCACCATGCCCCTCGTAAAAGCGTCTGTCTGCTTGAACTGCCTCCGTTTACGATGACCTGGCATTCTCTGTTATTACACATGTCTTTTGACACAAGAACAAAATTTCTACAATGATTTTCCTTGAAGAAATAACGACACGAATACTGTCCTTTCTGCAAGTTCCTTCCCTTATATCTTACTCCATGTGCGCACGAGAGCTGCACATTTTATATCATTTGCATAACTCGGTTAGGCGCGTCTACCCTGAAATTTGCATAATTTTCTGGCCACTATTTCTTGGTGTTCCATTTTCAATGTCACGCAGTGTATTATTTGTTTGTCCTCTTATTAGATATATATTTTTAGAATATTTTGTCTCAATTTGTATAATAGTGAATATAACATATTTTTTATATATATAGAGTTGTATAAAATTATGTAAAATAGTATCCGATTATATTTAACTCGTGGTGAGTTGACTATTGATTAATTATTATACCAAGTTTTCTCCTGTAGAAGGGCGTCCGTGCTAGAGAACAACAATTTTTTGAAAAGACACTTTTCCCTGGAGGCCTGATTAATTTTACTCAATAAGAACTTTGGCTTGATTTTCTTGAGAGAATTTTCTTTACCCGGCACAGATGGTTTGAACCAAGTGAATTCTTTTCTGGTGACTTGGCTCTCAAAAAAGTAGTATGTTTACACTACCCTTCAGATGATGATATTTGGATAGCTCTTTGTGATTCTCTTCGATTTATTTGGATTTGGTCTTGTTACCTTGTGTTCATTTGATTTTAATAAAACTTCCGTCACATTTGGGATTAAGCTTACAGGTAGTGCCTGTCTCTATTTTTAGATTTGTTTCTCTTGAAATCTTTGGTTGGTTTGGGGAGTCCTTTGACTGGTTCACACCTTTGATGAGATGATTAGTAGATTACCTTTTAAAGTTTTCCTATATCAAACTGGGGTAATACGGCTAACCAATTTTGACCTAGGTCAGGAATCGGCAAACTGCGGCTCTTTGATTGTGAAGCTGTGGTTCTTTAGTTCCATATGCAAAAATTATTTATTTTATTAAAAAAAAAAAACATTTAAAAATCGCTCTGATTCGATTAATAAGAACTAAGCACCGATTCTATCTCTCATCCACTTGTATTCGCTTTTCACTGCACCCCTCCTCCGTGACAGGCATTGTCAGTCTGTCGGATATTTTCGAATGACACCGTCGTTGGATGTTTCTATGTAGGTTTTAATTTGGGGTCTTCACCGGTGCTTTAGCTGTGACATATACTTTGTTGTTTCAAGTAAAAGATTTAGAAAGCGAATTATCTTCTCAAAGTTATGTATGTACATAGAAAAAAATTGAAGTAAAGAGAAAAAGGTAGGTAACATAATAAGTATTAAATTTTAAAAATACATGTTATACATTTTTTCCAAATAAGATACTCTATATGAATAATTTCTTTAAAATTTATCAATCAACCAGGTGCGATATTTGCACCTATTACAGAGGAAACAAACAAATTAGAACTTAGATGAATAAATGATATTTTTCTTTATGAATAAATAGATTAGTTTTTTTTAATCAAAAAACCTTATTTATGCAAGCACTATTTATTGTTGGCAAGAAAAAATGTGGCTCTTTAAAAACTTAGAAATTTAGTAAATTGTAATTATTGGCTCTTCTGACTCAAAAGGTTGCCGACCCTGACCTAGGTGAAAGTATATACATTAGCCCTCTCAGACTTCTTAATTATTTCAAAAATCTCAGCTGTGCATTTTCAAATTTTTGCCGCAATTTAATTGCTTATATTGATATCAGTGTAGTAAGTTTTTTTTTTCAAGACCTAGGGTCAATGATATATTTTGTTGTTGATGTTAATGTTTAAAATTAGTGCTTTAGTGTGCTAAATACAAAGATTTCATCGGATCAGGGCTTTGTTGCTGATTCTGCTACTGAATCGCAATGGAAACAGATGTACCATACAGTGGGTCAAAGTTGTGAAACAAGGCACATATCTCTCTCTTTTATAAATAATGGGCTCTGTAAACTAATCTTCTCTGCAATATGTCAGCTTCAGAAAACATCCCACCTGAAGCCCAGTAGAACTTCACTGACTGATCTGATCCTGATCAGTCCAGAGAAACCAACACTAGCCAAGGCTGTGGTCCCCCATGGGAGAGCTGTGTTCAGTAGTGCCTGATAACAGCCAGAATTAGGATATGCAGATGCTCCCAGAACCTGTCACAATGGGGAAATTTTGAGGTCCAGTAGAAAACCTCCCTGTAGGTCAAAAACATGGCTACATTGGAGTAGCTAATGGTCGGAGGTTTCGCTGTATCTATGCTGTTTGTAATTTCCCTCTAGATAAAAGTCAATAGAGTAAACAACTCTTATTCCATACATAATGAGCAGATTCAAAGAAAGGTAGGATATATCAGTGTTGTATTAGTTTACTAAGAATGAGGGGTGCAGGTACATTGAGGGCCTTCAGACAGACAACAAACACATCAGCAACTGGGACACCCAGCTCAAGGCCACCAAGCACAACACCACCACTGCCGACCCCCGCCGTCTGCCCTACCACTGGCTGGCCAATGGTGCCGGCTCCCACGGCAACACCATCAATGCCCTCTGGGCCCTTCGCGACTTCATGCTACGCGATGCCCTCAATGTCTCCAAGATTCTTTGACACATCATTTATTATGTATCTCTTCTCCCTTCAATAAACTTTCATCTTTTGTATCTTAACTGCTGTCATTTGTTGGTCCCGACCAATTTGAATTAAATTACTTCCTCTCCATTCTGGAATATATCTAACCAGAAGATATTAAAATGTCTATCTGGCCCCTTGTAACTACTTGTGTAGGCCTTTTATATGGTGCTTAACATGGCTGGCCAATATGTAAATCATTTTATTCGCCATTAAACATTGTGTCCCACTGTACTGATTACATCTCAAACACGATGTGACACCAGCCAACTCTGTATTGAGCTCGACATACAATGGGGGTTCATGGGAAAAGGAATTCTATGGTGGGGTCCATAGACCTGCTGGGACTTAGCTGGGGTGGTCTACTCACCCCCACACCTCTGGAGGAGCCTTCACGCTTTGGGTGGCCCTCCCTGGATCCCAAGATCCAGAATCATGACCGGCCAGTATCTTGGGATAAATAAAATACAGTCAAACCTCTAACACCTCGTGGATTAAAGGTTGGAATTTGAATATAGTGAGTGTGTTGATTTTTTGTCATTGATTTAAGTTTTTTTTTTTACCTATAATATCATATTAAGGAGATCAAATGGATCAGAAAAGTTGGGAAAAATTGAAGAAGAAAGAAAGAAAGACCGGCAGTAAGCTGGCTGGACAAGAAAGCTATTAAAAGGTCACTAGTTGAGCTGTGAATGATGGTCAGATCAAATTGTCACCAATATCTAGGCTGATGATTACCACCTACAGTTTGAGAAATGGCAGTTGTTAATAAAAAGGTAAAGTTCAACTACCCTAGGATAAACTGATGGGGGGGGGTTGAATAACAAGATCATATGTTTTTCCAGAGAAATGGTGAAGAGGAGCAATGTTTTGGTCAGCATGTTACTCACCTAATGTACATAGCCATGCACACAACTGTTACACATCTGGACTTGTGGAAGAATTGGAAACCACACATTGAAGTCATTTTTATTTGATGAGTAGCAACTTAGTTTTGAAGCCAGTTGCAGACAGTCTTTGGTGCTCTTCAAAATCCCCTCCTAAGAAAGTTCGCAGAGCTCAAAGTGTTGGAAAACAAATGGTTGCTTGTTTTTTTTAGAAAAAGTGGCTTCATTGATATTGTGAAGTTAGAAGATCGAAAGACAACAAAATGCCTTCCAGCAGTATTTGAAAAAATCAAGCAAAGCAGACCAAGAGCTCAACTTAGAGGAGTCCTTCTTCGCCATGACAATGCAAGACCGCACATCTCAGCCCAAACATTAGACCGTTTAGCCAACTCTGGTGTCTAATTAGTCACCCATCCACCATTTTCACCAGACTTGTGACTTTTTTTTATTTCCAAAATTTACATTATTGTTGAAAAGGATAAAATTTGACACTGATAATGAAGCACTTTCAATACCGTAGATTCCATCCCCTAAGATGACTGGTGTAAGTGCTTCGATAATAGGTTTTCACAGATGAAATATTTCATAGGTGCTAAGGGTGAATACTTTGAGAAACTCTGAAAATTTGAAAGTTGCAGCTTCAATAAAAATAAGTGGTTGCAAAAACCATTAGAGTGAGTTTTGTAGAATACTATATATAGTTCAGTATCTTTGTGTGGAGGAGATTGCTTAAAACTAACTACTGTGTTAGTGTATTATCTATATTATATGTAGCACTGATTGGGTGGGCTTGTGGTAACAACAAAATAATTGACTGGCAGAGTATCACCTATATTAAATTCTACCAAATTAAGCTTGAAATACTTTCTCAGAATGCAGAGAATAAATAATAACAGATGCCTGACCTGTGCTGGAACAGATTACGTGAAATATCATCTATAGCGACAAGCATAGGACTCTATACAAATATTTTGAACTCCTTAACCAATGCCGATTGCCATGGCTAAAGATTAGAATGTACTGTGAAATTATTAAAGAACTCCCCCTAAATTACTGCGAACAGAACAGCTTATACGCCAAGACTAAGTGAGAATGGAATACTGAGGTCTTGCTCTGGTTATAAATCATTGTACAACAGTTTTATTCCAGAACAATAGTTCTCCTGGAATTTGTCTTCAAACATAGAGAGTAGGATATGAAAAAATAGTACAAATGTGATATTGTACTGGGATATGGTGCATAAAATATGAAAAAGGCATCTCTTTATTGTGCAACTGAAAGTTGCTGATGGCTTGCGCCATCTATTGAAATAAATATCAACTATTCTCGTTGATTTTTAACTATCATAATTTAAAATCAACGAGATTAATTTATATTTATTCCAATAGATGGGGCAATCCATCAGCAACGTTCAATTGCACAATAAGGATATATATTTCATAATAGGATACATTACTCCAGTCCGAATTACATCAACACTCTCTTAAAAGACAATCACCTTCAAATCATCAAAAATGAAGCCATTTATTGGAAGCTTTGCGGAATAAAAACTACAAATGTCCCGATTGTGTTTATATGGAGGCGGAAATGGAAAATAATTTTGAAAGTCATTAATCAGATAATGTTGAACCAGTTCAACTGATTAAAATCACATCAGAAAACAAAAACATAGCTATAGATCTATAAACTGTCATAAAGTGGTTATGGAAAAAATAGCCTTACAAAATAAAAGCCAAAACATGTGTATATAAATCAACTCTCTTCTCATACACTTAATTATGTAAATATTTGGTTTTATTTTCTTTTTGTACGGGGGAATCATTAGAAGGCGGAATGCCTTAATAAAGATTTTGTTGTTCTAAGCGAGTCTACTCCATTTTATTTCCATTTTAATCATAGCAGACATATGTCACATCATATTTAGTTAGATTTTTTAGCTGTTTTTAAATTTGTTATCAAAATAAAGAATTATTTCATCAAGTTTTTTTCTTTAAAGTATCGTAAATAGACCCCACTGTTATATAATTTACATAAGTATACTCATATTTTTGCATATGAGTAAAAATTATCAAATTTAACTATTGAATTATATAGAAAATATAAATATTTAAAAAATATATATTAAATGTAAGTACTTACAATTGATGAAAATGATTTTAGATGGAATTTAAACTGAAGCACAATCAAGCTGCAGCCACGTTAAAACTATCATTTATTTTATGAAATAAATAAAGCTTCCAGAGCTGAGTTTCTTGTATAACCTTTTATTTTCAAGCTTTCGGACTTGTCAGTCCTTCAACATCTCACCTGGCGATGATTCCCAGGCCTCTCCAACAGTGCAATGTATATAGTGCTTTGTATATATTCCGCTTTATGCGTCCATCGGGGCTCAAAAACCATCCATTCTGGTTAGCAGTCCCATAAATAAAGGTATTTCCGTCCCTCAAGAGTGAAAGCCTGAAAATGAAAGGTTATACAAGAAACTTAGGAAGCTTTATGTATTTTACGATGTACTAGAGCGCCATCTGTTATCAAATTATAAAACTATTTTAGAGGCGTAATATTCTTTTTAAAGAATTTTGTTGTTCTAAGCGAGTCTACTCCATTTTATTTCCATTTTAATCATAGAAGACATATGTCACATCATATTTAGTTAGATTTTTTAGCTGTTTTTAAATTTGTTATCAAAATAAAGAATTATTTCATCAAGTTTTTTTCTTTAAAGTATCGTAAATAGACCCCACTGTTATATAATTTACATAAGGATACTCATATTTTTGCATATGAGTAAAAATTATCAAATTTAACTAATTTAATTTAACTAATAAATTTAAGAAATTGTTTTATTTTAAAAAGAATATTACGCCTCTAAAATAGTTTTATAATTTATGTATTTTATAAAATTATAAATCAGGGAAGAACATTTATCATTTATTTTATTTATAGAAATGTTATTGATATATTAAATTTTATTTTTACATTATAACATTTCAAAATATATGCCCTGATTCACATATAGAGTAATTACACACTTTTTTTAATTGAATGAAGCATTATCTGAAATGAACCGATAAGTATTCAAAATAATTACATGCTAATTTTGATTGGAACTAAAATCTTAAAATTATATAATTAAATTCTTCTAGTGGAAATGTAGTTTATGACGGAGAATACCAAAGAATATATATAGGGGGAGTACAAGGCAGCTGCCACACACAAAAATCGCATCAACTAGAAATACTCGATGTAAATTTTGCGAAAATTGGTGAGCTCTATAATGCTCTATAATGGTTATATGTTGGTGTTGTGGCTTTGTCACAGACCCGAGACCGCTAGTTTGCGGTGACGGACAATAGATGGCATCTAGTTTATTTTGACGGGAGAGGCGCCCTGTGCTTTTATAGATCAAGCAATTTCTCTAGCTGAAATTCCACCTTCTCTGAGACCTATGATTCTGCCTCTTGTAAAATCAGAAATTTGCTTGTATGACACCCTGTTTTCTGCCTTAGAATTGGACAGCTTGAAGATTTTAATAATAATAATAATAAAAGATAAATTTAACTAATGATACACTCTAGGAGGCTATTTAAATACCATTTCATGAATAAACAAGGCTTTTTTTATGCACTTATATTCTAAGTTACGGTTTCAGAAATTTTTCACCTACATGCCTTACTATTCTTATTAAGTATGCAAATTTTGTGAAAAATTGCTAGAGTGTTTATAGGTGATGTAACTTTTGTGGCTGGTGTATATTGAATAATAGGAAAAAAATTATATAAGTACACCTATCCCCCGATTTACACGATAGATACGTTCCTGAGAAAAACGTGTAAATCGGGGGATAGGTGTACACAGAAATAAAAATAAAATTCATTGACAGGTTAAAATATGTAGTCAGCACATAAGCTCGGGATTCCTCGTTAGATGTGTACACAGCGCATGTGTTCAATCACAGTAGCATTTAGTATAGTGCGATAAAAAAAAAAAAAAAACTTATTTGGAAAACCGTGTAAAAGCGAAAACGTGCAAAACAAGTACCGTGTAAATCGGGGATAGGTGTACTTAATAACTTGATAATCGGTATCTGAGCAATTTTTGATATAGTGATTAGACCTTTTCCTGCCCTGAGTCTCCATACAATCATGGTAATAGAATACTCGGAAACACGACCGCTTGGATTAAATTACGTTCAGGCATGCGCAGTGAAGAGCTAATGGCACAGAAACACTATTCAACCCCTCTCAATCACTAATAAGTCGCTTTAAAATATTTATTTCACAACACCCTAATTCCTTTTATATGATTATAAATTTGTATAAATCCCTAATATATGTACTAATTAAATAATTTCCAATTATGCTGAAGATTGTGTATTATGTTCCAATAATTATTTGGATTATATTCCAGAGACAAAGGTAAGTTTATATATAATTAATTATGTACACACACCTATTACATGCTCAAATTAAAACCTATGCGCAGAGTTCAAGGCAGGTTAAATATTCTCTCATATGTGCATATATATTTGCATGTGTGAAATATACAATTTTCTAATTTAAAATCCCTGAAGAAGGTTTTCAATATACCAATTGAAAAGTTGAATGGTAAAACTACTTAGGATCTAAAAATGCTCTCATATTTACATATTATAAATGTTTATTTTCGTGAGAATATCTTCCGAAGGGAACAACAATTTCATCAACAGCGCAAGTATAATATTCAATATTTTTTCACACACACAAACAAAACAAATTCTATCTTGGGTTTTCCCATTTTTACTATATAAAAATTGGTCAATAGCGATTCTTTGATATATTTTGGCCATTTTATTCGGAAAAAAAAAACAAGAGATATGAACACGTTACATAGCAATTTTTATAGTTTTGATTTTGGAATATGCAAATTAATCCGATATCAGGTCAATTTGAATATTAGTTTATTTGCATAGGCTTTTCCGCAAAATTTGACCTATCTGAATGAAACTTTGCATATACAAGAAGAGGAGGTCTTACGGAGTCAGTTTATAGTTTCAACCCTGGTATATGCTAATACGTCTGAAAACAGACGGATGTGCATATTCTGGGTTCGAAAAAAATGACAATGTTAATTTATACTACTATGGTACTTATTTATTATATAACCTACTACTACTTCTGCTACTAATAATAATACTACATGACACGTGGATCTAGAACTATAGCTAGCCAACTCCCTAAACATTATCAAAGTACGGATTTATCTCCTTAATAATATTTAGTATGTATTAAAGACAACTTCATGATTATTATTATTATCCATATCTTATAATCTTGGCTGATGCTTTGGCAAAATACAAGATAATTCAACAAAAAATAAGGAAAGATCAAATATGCGAAATAAACTTTGAGAGAAGAATTACAAAAACAATAATAAAAAAAAAACTTAGAACGAAACACTATAAAGGAATGACAATACACCCAGATGGCACAAAAACATTAATGTTGTATAAATTAATAAAAATACATCTCTTGATCTTGAAACCAAAGGCTTCTGATGGCTTGCGCCATCTGTCGGGATATATATCAATTAATGGTTCATTTTCAATTATTCCTGAATCGGTAGAATATCCTTTATGAAAATTCACGAAAGGTTAACCACGTACAGTCATAGCCATTCAAAAGTTGGTTTAGGTCGTCAATCCATTGCGAACAAATGGAAATATCCACGCTGGCGCCCTCTCCACAGATTTTTAAAATGATATCCCGTGTCGTTTTTTTTTTTTAATTTGATGGCCACACCCCTCACTTCCTGCAAATCCTTTAATTCCAGAGACTGCGCAAAAGACTTGGCTTTTTCCTTTAAATCTTTCATATTAATAAAATCAAGTAAAAAAGGCTATGATTACACAATTCGTGATTTATTATTTTAAATACAGTTATTCACAAATGTTCATTTGTGGCAAGATACTATTCCTTCAACTTCAAATTAGCGAGGGGACCAATTAATATTGTAGCATAAGCTGACTTCATGCACTTCATGCTTCATGTATATCCATTGTCATTTGTTTATTGTAAAAATACAAAATATGTAAATTAGGGAGAGAGATGTAGAAACTATCTTTGTTTGTAGAGATTGAGTTAGTTAAACTTCTCTCGCCTATTGAATTATTTTTGATT
Source organism: Cordylochernes scorpioides (assembly GCA_030710605.1). Taxonomy (NCBI): domain Eukaryota; kingdom Metazoa; phylum Arthropoda; class Arachnida; order Pseudoscorpiones; family Chernetidae; genus Cordylochernes; species Cordylochernes scorpioides. The sequence continues at coordinate 161,204,804 of CP092865.1, read as the reverse complement.
GCCATACGACTTGATAATTATTTCTTCACTACATTTGGAGGAGAAGCGGGTACGATTCCAACAAGCTAATTAAATATGGATGGCGTTTTGAGAAGAAGCCGACGTTTGCAAAGCCTGCCGCCGCTCGACATCGGTATGAGTGAAGTAGTTGAAAAGCCACGTGTGCAAGCTACCACTTTCACATGTCTTCAACATCCAAGAAGCCCTCCTAATTTTTCAGGTAAGGACACTGAATTTGCCCACCGATGGTTAAAATATTTCAACCGTGTTGCTCTTTATAATGGTTAAGACAAAACAATGTGTTTGACCAACGTTGTCTTCTTTTTGGAAGGGACAGCTAAATGCTGGTTCGATAACATTGAGGATGACCTTAAATCTTGGGGTATTTTTAAGGTGAACTTTTCAGAAATGTTTGGTGACAAAGAGGATTACTCCAGAAAATTTGAGTTAGCGCTAAAAGTAAGAGCATAAAAGCCTGACGAGTCCATAGAATTCTATATTCAGGATGTGCTGAACCTATGCCGCCAGCTAAACCCAAACATGTCTGAAGAAGACAGGGTAGGCCACCTCACGAAGGGAGTTGCTGACGACATTTACCGGATCCTCCTCACAATTGAGGTAGCTACAACTGTGGACTTCACCAACCACTGCCGTCGGATTGAGAAACTCGATAAAAAGAGAATCAGTAGTGTGAGGTTCGAGAGGATTCTCTCCGTTGCCACAATTAAAAATGAAGCGGCGGGTTACACTTTAAGGGATCTGATTAGGGAGATTGTGAAGGAAGAGCTCCGATTAATTACAAATGAACAAGCGATTTCCATTTCTACAAAATCTTTAGAAGAAAGGTTTTGCAGCGAGAAGAACAATCCTTGTCGCCGATTGAAAAAGCACCTGTAGTCCCTTCCGGGAAAGCTTTATAGAATTTTCGCCGTGACAAACAAGATATGGATGAAGCGACAAAGAGGAGGAAAACATACCATTTCCGAACGGAGGATAACATCCCGATCTGTTTCTATTGCAATCGGCCAGGACACGTCACGAAAAATTGTTGGGAAAGACGCCGTAGCCACCAAGAAAGAGAACCAAGTATAATCCAGGAGAGTTATTATAGTCGTCGAAGACCTGGACCTATCTATATGTCAGATTTTATAGCGTCGCAATTGGATGATTGAACGAAGCAACTCTCCCCGCCGTAATTTACCTAGAAGCTCTTCTCCCTACCCAGGACGTGGGAGATCGACAACAGGACGATACCAATCTAGACCGCCAGTCCTGATCCCCAGCCGTTCTCCCCACATAAAGGTACAAGGAAACTAGGAAACACGATCTTCAACGGAGGTAAGGTCGAACGTTGCTTAAAACCTCCACAGACGCGAGCTGACTTAGACGAAAACTATATTTGTATGAAGATCAATGGACGTCATGTCGAGGCGCTAATTGACACAGGGGCGTCATATTCTGTTATCTCAGCTAACTTCAGAGAGTCGCTAAAGGTTGTGATGATTAAGAACATCAATAAAACTTTAAAAGTCGCAAACAATCGTTTTGTTTCCCCACTTGGAAAATGTCTCCTGAGAGTAGGAATAAATGACTTTCAGCGGACTGCCGAGTTTCTCGTCCTTCCCAGTTGCAGCCACGATGTCATCTTGGGCTGGGATTTCCTCGAGTCTTCAAGTGCCATTATTGACTGTGGTCAATCTGAAATTTCGTTTTCAGAAATGCCGAATGAGAACCCATTATTAATTTTCATTTTGATGTATACATTTGATCATTAATAAATTATGTTTTAGGTATCAAAACTGCCTTTTTGTTCAAACACAGAAACGTGTGAATGGGTACAGCTAGGTGGATCAGAGTATCAAACATAAAGTTATCTTGACAAGTATTGATTCAATAGGGATTGGATGTTTGCTAGAATCGTTTTAACAAATGTTAATTAGGCAAACTCTTACTCGGGTAAAAACCGGGCGAAGTCGGGTACATCGCTAGTATTATTATAATATAATGCATTATGTATTAAGAAACATAATTCAACAATACATATTAGCATCACATTTTATGAACCCAAAATAAGTAATTTAGTCTGATATTTGGCTATTATTAAACCATGTGGTCAAATTACTTCAAGTTTCTAAATATCCTTTTCATATCAAAAGTGTTAATTAGTTATTGGTTACAATTCGTGTGTGAATAGGTTTTTAATAGTTCATAATTTAAACTGCATTTTACTTACACCTACTTGATAAATTTATATATGCCGAATCGCGCGTGTCGACTCACTGTGGGATCGGGGTTGTGGTGTCGGCTTGGGGTGTTGACTTACTGTGGGATTGCTGTGGACTCACTGTAGAATCCTGTCGAATTGTGTGGTTGGGTGGATATGATTGGATTGGTGATTGATGGCGCAGTCTTGGTCGAATGGAGGTTTTCCACAGGGGAAGAATGAGCACACCTGGATGGGGTAGAAAATAAGACCTTGCGAAAGGGAGAATGATGAGACTGACTGGAGGTATTTGGCTATTCACATGATGGAGCGTACACTACCTTGGTTGGAGCCTATGTTGAGCACACCTAGCTCGTAGCACGGTTACCTACCTTCCTTCCTAACTTCTTGTCCGAGATCATCGTCATTAACTCTCTCGACTTCTCATTGGTGGAGATCCTTCCACGTGCTCTCTGATGATTTGCAATCAATTGGTCATGCTCAAAGGTGATTGGTTGTTTATTTGTCATGCTTAAATGTGATTGGCTTAGTACCTCCATTGTCGCCATGATTGCAATCCTCCAGGAAGAAGAAGGCCTTTGAACTTGAGTTTTATGGGTCCAGGGCAGTGACCTTTACTTCCTGGATGATGCAATCCTGTTAATTGTTTTCCCTTTTCGCGAAGCCTAACTTTTATTAAACCTTTTGACGATACATTTTGCATAGATTGTGGTGGGGTTACAATTCCTATATACAGATTATCACATATATATTATTAGGTGTTTTCAAATTGAAAAGAGTTAAATTGAACTTTCATTATATATATTAAAAATAAAAAAGGCATCTCCTGACCACGAGCACATGTGCTTTTTAGATGGCAGAGCGCCATTTAGTGGAGCAAAAATAAACGAAACGTTTATTTAGCTTGCTCCGTGATATTTGGCCAACCCAATTTCTTGATTTATCAAGAAAAGCCATCCACGAACGCGTTTCGCGCTGTTGGCGCTCGTCAGCGTGGAGTAGGATGTACCATTTCTTGGTTGTTCAAGAAGCCTCTGAGACCAAAAATATTTTTGGTCACAATGGTACAGCCTGCTCCATGCTGACGAGCTGTTATGTTGCATTTTTCGTTGTTTTTTTTTTTTGTAGTGATTCTGATGTTAGACTCTTGGAATGGGTATTTTAGATGAACTATGAACATAAGCTTTAAGTACAGAAGAAATACATGCAATTATAAATATATATAATATGTTTCGAGCAATCACTCTTCTGCAAACATCAAATTTATCTAATTGTAGGGTTTGAATAACCTTCATATTGATATCATATTTATTTAGATTGGTAGAGCTGTCAAAACAGCAGCCAGGTTAGCTTTTGACAAGACCCAACCTGGTGCCAATATTTTTCCACCCCGGTTAAACCATTATAGTTTCTATCTTAAAATATATGAAAAGAACTAAAAAACTAAAATTATTTTGTCTCTAATTTTCATAAGAAATTTTATTATAATCTATTTTATTTTTAAATAAACATAAAAATATAAGCACCTAGAGAGGACTTAATTATGTATCAGAAGGATGTATAAATAAAGGAAGAGATAGGTCTCTAGGTACATCGATATAATCCTCTGGAAACTATGTTTATGTTGTATAATGCTTTAAGGTTATTTATTTATTTAATTATTTGACTATGTTATTTTGGCTATCGTGTGGCCTAGAAACGAAAATAGTTACAAACTCCGTTAATAGATGGCGCGCGTCAAGACTTTTGCAGATTCCCTCGGGTCGAACAAAACGCGATTATTTCCTGAAAGACCACCATCGTGATTTTCACATCGCTGTCACTGATTCATCATAACTTCTACTAATAAAACTCCTTAAGATACCTTTCTGACCCAACCTCAACTTCTAATACAAATATCTGTTTTTCCTAGAACTTTCTTAAACGATTCAAACACATGTAAGGAAGTTCTCTATTGGGGAGAGTTCTGGACTGTATCGAGGGTAGTGTCTCCAGAATCTACATTTTAATCCGCTTTGGGACTCTCAGCGGTATAAGGACGGGCGTTTTCATGCAGAAGAAAGACTTTCCGTGACCTAGGTCTTTTGTTCTTTAGTCCCACACGGAGATGATGTACCTCGCGTTGGTAGTTCCACGGGAAGAGAAAAAAGATGAATTCCTCGTAATTAACGAATGCAAATGTAAAATATCTTTCAAAACGAAACAGAAAAAAGCGATATTTCCTACACCTGAGGCATTGCTGGCTTTGTCCTTTTTGGGACGTACCATGTTAAGTCACCAATCATTTTGCGTCCCAAGCAATTCTTAATATCTGTTGCGAATCTCTGAAGTTGTGTCTGGCTGAAAGATTTTATACCGGCTTGTTGTACGGACATGACAGGACGTCTTAGATGTCTGCCAAGACAGCAGTTCGTATTGAGTCACATACGGTAATTTGGTGAACCTCTGTATAAATGGTTTCTTACAGCATCTCTTCCTCAAAAGTAAATAGTATCGTTTGGTTCAATCAAAACATTCTGTACAATGTGCCTTCCTTGACATATCATCATATAGGGTTTCTAGACTAGTAAAATATTTCTGAGGTGTTGGTTCTCTCAGCAACTAGGAATCGTATATTTGGACGGTGTTTGATTTCTACAGTTTAACTGCACTCGCGAACTGGGCACGCCTCTCATGTAATGAATTTAGCTCGATGTGTTGTGGAAAATTTAATCATTTGTTGTTTTATAATTTAAGTTCTCAACTCCCTTTTCGATATACAGCTTTTTCACATTCCCAATACATATTCACAACAGGTTCTCTATACACATACAATTTCACAATTACACACCACTCTACCACTCACAATACACACCACTAAACCACTCAAAATACACACCACTATACCACTCATAATACCGACCACTCTACCACTAACAATACACACCACCATACCACTCACAATACACACCACCATACCACTCACAATACACACCACTCTACCACTCAAAATACACACCACTATACCACTCACAATACACACCACTCTACCACTCAGAATACACACCACTATACCACTCACAATACACACCACTCTACCACTCAGAATACACACCACTATACCACTCACAATACACACCACTCTACCACTCAGAATACACACCACCGCATCACTCACAACGCGCACATAATTGTTATCGTAGAGTTCTATTTTTTATTTAAAATTTGGGGAAGCCATTTTACCTCTGGCGATCTGATCAACCCCTGACGTCATGAGTCCTGTCAAGACGACCACTAGTAGATATGCCTAAGACCAATCGCCAGCTCGGCTAAAAAATGACCCATAGTCAGATCGTCATCGCTAAACCATGGCCTATGGTGGCATACCCATGGCCATTTGTCGTGACAGGACAAGTTTTTACCAGAAGGTAGCCAGACCCGAGATTCATAGAGGCTTCCCCGGCGGGCGCTGGGCCGGCAATGGCAACAATCGGTCGTTTCTAGGAACTCTATAGACTTTATATCTTTATATTTTTCTATCTATCGAAGGATGAAGCAATCCGTGTGAGATACATTAATTATGATGGGCTTATCTTGGATCAAACTTATTTATTGATATCTTCTAGTGTTTCGACATTGTTTCCTCTGCTAAAAACATCCACTACAAACACTTGGAATTCTATCAACAGCTCTGACCACCTCGGATTATTGGAATAATAAGTACTCCGCTAGTTCCGGTAAATATTGTTTTAAATATTCATTTTACTTATTGTATAATTTATAAAAGTTTTATAAATTGTTTAATTAAAAATATTATAACCTTTTTTTAATTGGCAATCACTGTTTAAGAGTTTAGTCATTTTTGAAAGCCTTTTCAATTGTTGTTTTCGCACAAATATGCAAAAATAGAATATGGAAATAATTATTCAAACATTAAATGATAAGTTGGATGAAATTTATAACTATTTTGATAAAAAAGTTCAACAAAATCAAAAAAATCTAACTAAAAATGATATTACATTTTTGTCAACTATGGTTAGGCAAACCAAGGATGGTATTTCAACTTTAAAAGAAATAAATAACCAAGATATATTGGAACTAATGAAAACAACAATTACAGATGTTATGGACCAAAAACTGAAAGGGATCCAAGATGAATTAGTTAAAACAACTCCAACATATGCTCAAGTAGCTCGTACAGAAACATCACAAGATTACATTTGAAAAAAACAAAATTTACATAAGGAGTTCACAATAGTGGCAACACCTATAAATGTGGAAGATAATACAAAAATGTATCAAACTATATCAAGCAAAGTTAAAAAGCTTAGGGACGAAGGAAAAAAAATAAAGATTAACAAAATTATAAATGCTAGGAAATCTGTAATAATAAAGACCCCTACAGAATCAGACATGGAATCTCTAAATGATGAGTTAGGCAGGGCAGAGGAACTCGCAAATATCAGCAAAATTTTTATCCCCAAACCAAGAGATCCTACAGTAGTAGTCAAAAATGTTAATAAACTTACAGAAACCGCTAATTTTACTAAAACAATCTGCAGTATGAACCCTGAATTGAACGAAATGGAAAATGATATCCATGTTCTGTTTAGCATGAAATCGAACACGCCCCACCACAACATAGTTCTTAGGGTTTCTCCAAAGGTTTACCAGATCCTTAAAAATATGAATAATAAATTATATACTGACTTTGAACGCTGTTTTGTGGAAGATAAGATTCTGGTAAAACAATGTCAGAAATGCCTTCAATTTAATCCCAACCATAAATTGGCCGATTGTACTAACGTCGAGATATGCATATTATGCGGCGCGCAAGGAATTCATGACTGTTCAAAAATTTGCAATTGTTATAACTGTCTAAAACATCCTAAATTTAGAAACTCGCCGAATCATAGAGCTAATTCCTCGGACTGTCCTCTATACAAAATACAGATAGACAGAATTATCCAACGAACGAGATATCATCCAACCGACAATTAGGCAAATTTCGCAGCTAAGATTATTGTTTATTTAGTTTGAATATCATGCAGGGAAAAGGAATTAAATGTTTACAACAAAATGTAAGAAAAAGTATCTTGGCACTGAATGAGCTTCAAGCTTCTATAAAAGACAACCCACCAGATATCATCCTAATACAGGAACCTTATCTGATTGATAGAGATGTAATTTTCGATTTGGAATCTCAAATAGTGCATTCAACGACAGATGAACAAATTTACACTGCAACGATCTTTATGAATAAGAGTTTAAAATTTAATAAAATCAATAAATTCACAAACTCCTTTTGTACAACCACTTCTTTAAATTCAGCAAAATCAAATACTATTATCGCAAACTTTTATATACATCCACATAGATTTAATGACACTCATCGAAAATTTATCCAAGAGCTTCTGGAGACCTACAATCACAACCTATTATACTATGTGGTGACTTTAATTCTAGACACCCAGTCTGGTTTGATCCGACAACAAACTCCAATGGTTTCAAATTCCACTCCATCATAGATGAACATAACCTATTTATTCATAATCTTAAGATACCCACCTGCCGAAATTCTAGCTTTATAGATCTTACGATTTCAAACAAAAAATCAATAAGTTTGGTACAAAACTGGAAGACGACTATATTGACGCACATTTCAGATCACGTAGCAATAACCTTTGACATTTATCACAATTTTAACAGGCAAAGGACAGTTCAAAACTCAACATGGAAATTTATAGAAAAAGATGCTGATTGGAAAACATTTACCGAAAAAATAGCAATACAAGACGTAGATAATATTATCACCATGATAAACCACGCGTCAAACATCAAAGATATTGACAACATTGTAAAGACTCTCACACAAATAATTAAAGAGGCAGCTTATCTGTCACTAAATGTCAAGACAAGAAGCGGAAATCATAAAACAAATACATACTGGTGGGATGGGAAGCTGGAGAAAATGAAAAACGATTTCCACTATATTAGAAATTTGTATTACCGACATGGAAAGGTCCTTGAAGAGACCTATAAATCAATGAGAAATAAATATTTAAATAAATGTAAAAAGGCAAAAAGAGCGAGTTGGAGAATTTTTATAGAAGAAAGTCATTCAAATAACTCATTTGGTAATGCTTACAGGATATTCAAGTCATTGAGATCGAAAAATAGAAATTTAGGATTACCACTAATAGATAATTTACCAGATCATTTAAAGACCGACAAAATAAAAAGTTTAATGAACGATATATTTCAGGATGATATTGGAGGTTTGGATAAAGATGATCATATTTTGATTAGAAATTATACGCCTAAATATAAAAATAAAAGTAGTGTTTATATCGAATCTAAGGAAATAGAGGAAACAATTTTAAAAACAAATATTAAAAAAGCACCGGGCCCTGATTACATTAGTAACAATATGATTAGACAGGCTAAAATAAAAATAATCCCAATTCTGCATAAATTATTCAATAAATGTATAGAAATGGGATATTATCCGGATGAATGGAAAAAATCATTCTTAAAAATAATTCCAAAACCAGGCAAAACGAATTATGAAATAAATAAAAGTTATAGACCTATATCATTGACATCTAATCTATCTAAAACATTTGAGAATATAATAAAAAATAAATTAAGTAACTATTATTTAGAGAATAATTTAATGAGCTCAAGGCAGCATGGTTTTATGAAATCTAGATCAACAATCACTGGAATGGATAAAATTATAGAAACTATATTGAAACATAAACAAAAAGAATTGACTTCCTTGATAGCTATAGATATTGCGGGTGCATTCGACAATGCATGGTGGCCTGCTATTATAAAAAGAATGGATAATGATGATGTTCCTTCAGATTTAATACGGATCATAAAATCTTATTTGAATAATGAAAGGGAGGTGAAATTTACATACGAATCAGAAACTTTTTATAAGAAACTAACTAAAGGATGTCCACAGGGTGGACCTTTATCTCCACTTCTATGGAATATTTTGCTAAATGATTTGTTGATAAATTTTGATTCAATGAATGCAGATATTATATGTTATGCAGACGACGTTACAATAATTTGCTGGAATAAGACTATTGAAGGACTAAAAACCGCAAGTGAATACACCTTAAATTATGTGATCCAGTGGTGTAATAGAAATAAATTAACGATCAGTACAGAGAAGACTAATATGCTATACCTACATAACAGACAAAAAATACCTATTAAGGTTAATAACAATATAATAATGCCGGTCAAGCAAGTAAAAATTCTGGGAATGAAATTTTCTAATCACAAATGGAAAAACAAAGTTAACTTTACACCGCATGTTAATGATATTCTGTGTAAGGCAGGACGTATGAAAAATTTATTATGTTCACTAAGTGGCAATATGTGGGGTTTAGACACTCAAAAGAGGTTAACTTTATTCAAAACAATAATTAGGCCTGTACTTACATACGGTTCTGAAATTTGGTTCAAATATTTAAACAATCGTTGTAAACAAAAACTGAACTCTATGCAGTACCAGATCATTTTATGGGCAGTTAGAGCATACAAAACCACTTCATAAAACTGTGTGCATAGCTTGGCAAAAATCCCACTCTTAACAGACTATATAGAATCCAGAATAATCAAATTTGATCTAGCTCAACTGTCCATTGAAGATCTAATTACTTACGAACCCCATGCTCCAAGTATAGTCAAATCATTCTTACATGCAAAAATGAATGAAATTTTTGAGAATACTAATGAAATTTTCAGAAGCTTTTTCGTATTAGGAATTCCAAGATTTTTCCGTCCAAATTTTTATAATATCCAATTCATTACAGATCATGGCAATTTTGGGAAATTTTTGGCAACTATCGGCGCCGTGAAGGAACCAGGATGCTTCTGCGGAGGTGAAATTCAAGACGCGAGACATCTACTTCTGGAGTGCCCAATTTTCCAGGATTTTAGGGAAAATAGATTTGGTCGTATTGGACAGCTTGATGAATTTGTAGACAAAAAAGAAAAGTATAAAAATTTTGATCAATTTTGTAAATACATATACAACTTTCTCTTGAATTGGAAAAAAGAGAAGGAATCTTAGAAAAAAAAAAAGAACTGCGATGCTTGCTCTGTGTGTTTTTGCTTTGTTGTTTGTTTTTCTCTTTGGACAATTTTCTTTAGTTAATTTATGTAAAATAATGAATTGAACAGGATTGTATATAGCCGAATTGCTGTAATGCAGTTTAATGTATTGACGCTAATATCCCTGAGTTTGGGATATCGCGTTTCATGATGTTAATAAAGTTAATAATAATAATAATAAAGTAGTTTTGATCCAAGGCGTTTTCTCTAATTTATATATATTTATATAAGAATGTTAAAATGGAGATAAATTGTAATGAAACACCAGTTTAGCGTAAGGTAAAACTGAGCTATTAAATTGCGCGTTATTATAATAATTTATTTTATATATAATTAATAATATAATTGATGTATATGATTAATATAATCAATATATATATATCTTAATGGGCACATCAACAAAGTTCTTTCTGCGGAACCTTCACTCGAGAAGCATTCTATATACAGTTACGAGCGTCATGCGTTCTTAATAATTCTTCATCTCTGTCACCGTTTGCTTTTTTTTTGGAATGGCGCTCTCCTATTGGTTGGCTACGATCACGCCACCTTTGCCCCCCCCCCCCACTCGCTTTTTGTTTTTTGTAACTATTGTGTTGGAGCGGGTCGCTCCTTAAATAATCTATTGTTAACAATTCTCATTATAGGTCCGCAAATATCGAAAGTATAGGTATGTAGCTTTTGTACTATTAAGGTGTATATATATACACATACTCATGTACATATGTAAGTACTATTATCATTAGGGATATATATGTCACATCTACATAAATGTAGATATAATACTATATACTGTACTAATATATGCATTTATATATAAGGCGCCAATTTATAATTGTAACAAATAGTATTTGAATAAAAACATTCAATCGGGTAAAACACGGGCGTTGCCCGGGTCATTCGGCTAGTTCTACATACAGTTACGAGCGTCATGCGTTCTTAATTCTTCATTTTTCATCTCTGTCACCGTTTGCTTTTTTTTTTTTTTTGGAATGGCGCTCTCCTATTGGTTGGCTACGATCACGCCACCTTCCCCCCCCCCCCCCCCCCACTCGCTTCTTCGTTTTTGTAACTATTGTGTTGGAGCGGTTCGCTCCTTAAATAAATGCATATATTAGTTAATACCTGAATGGAATCCTCTCTTTCTTTTTCCCAGTAAGAGACGCCTACGGAAGCCAACAGTACATAGACAGATAAAGCACATAGGCTATAGTTATTAACTAATATATGCATTTATTTAAGGCGCCAATTTATAATTGTAACAAATAGTATTTGAATAAAAACATTCAATCGGGTAAAACACGGGCGTTGCCCGGGTCATTCGGCTAGCATAAAAATAAGAAAGATTAAAAGGAAACCTTCACTCCTTCCATTAAAACGGCTAATCAAAATTGTATGAGTTTAACAAGTAGATGTAAAAGTGAAGTCGCAGCTTAAACTATAGGCTATTAAAAGCTTAATCAAATTAAACCAATACCTAATTTAAATGTTTTGTGAAAGAAACATGAGAGATCTGGAATTAATTCGCCCCCATAATTTGAAAATAGTCAAAAATATCAGAATAACTTTTTTTTTTTTTCATAAAGCCTGATGCTAATATTACTGCATATGTTTGTTAATAATGCATATCCTATCTAGGAAATTTTCATCCTAGGGATATTTTATCCTAGGAAAATTCAAATTAACCAGGTACTAGACTAAAATAACTATTTTAGGTATTAATGATGATTAAATATTGCTGTATCATGTTTGATAGCCAATTCTTCAATCCAAAAATTCTTTATTTCGACTTAGAGCGCTATGTCCCCCTAGGGACACTTGCACTTTAAAGAAAAACAAATTTTGAAATAAAAGAAATAAAGATATTTTAAATATTTACAGAATTAGTATTCAAGTTAGTTAGATGAAAAGAGAATAAAAAATTGATAGACAATAGAAAAATTGTTCCGAGGATCTTTCACTCGAGTAGATAATAGGAAATCAAGCTCTTAAAAAATTCAGCTGGAGTTTCTAAAGGTTTACAGAAACTCTGCACCTTTAATTTCAACCGTGAAAAAGCAGGAAGCTGAATTTAAACGTTGTTGCACGTTTCTCGAACCTGCCCTACGTGAAGGTCAACCATATACTGCACCCACAATGGAAATTATTTAAATAAATTCACAATATTGTATTGGATGATAGGCGAGTAACTTTGTTAAACCTAATTATTCCGTCCTCCCTTTCTGTTCCTTCTCTGAACTCTCAGAAGAATTTACGCTATATATAAGGCTGAAATTCTATATAAATGTTATTTGTCTAGTTGTATGTAGAACTCTTTTACATTCGAGAGGCGCTGAGCAGTTTATTTCCATAATTCAAACTGGCTGGAGCTCGTGGCCGCACTGGGGATTTTCTCCGACTAGGGTTCTTTACCATGTATTCAAGTAGTTGTCAAGTAATATAAAATAATAGATAGTGTCATTATAGTTAGAAAATAGTATCAAAATAAAACTGTATTATGATCAGGTGTATAAATTAATAAAATACATCGCTTGATCGTGGAACCAAAGGCTTATGATGGCTTGCGGCATCTGTCGGGATAAATAAAAATTAATCGTTCATTTTTAATTATTCCTGAATCAGTAAAATATCCTTTATTGAAAATTCAAGAAAAGATAACCACGTACGTGTTTCAGTCCGCTGGCGCTCATTAGTGTGGTGCAAACTATACTTCAACAATAAAATAAAACTTGTCTTTGAGAAATGCTGACAAAAAAACAACAACATAGATCTGGTAATTAAGGCCAGAAGACCGTGAGAACTCTATACTATGAGGAAATAGAACAAACGTGATTTCAACTGGGATCAGGTGGATACTTTCAGAAAGAGGCGTCTCTTGATTGGGCAAGTGAAAGTCGTAATTTTGCATGTATATAAATTTACAATTCGTGATTAAATATCAACGATAAATTGATATTTATTTCGACATGTTATCGGCAATTTTTAATGCACGTTCAGAAGAGACGCCTTTTTCTTAACATAAAGGATGATCCAAAAGTCTTGCACAACTTTAAAATTTAAAAACTCCGCAAATATTTGCGCTAGAGCAATGCGGTAAACACCATTGTGTTCAGGATGCAATTGGTATTTTTACGGCAAATAGTGAAAAATTCGAAATTGATTTTAGTTACAATTCTATTCGCTAGATGGCGCTCTACCTGAATCAGAGATTAAGCGGTCAAATTGTTTGATAAATTGAAAAATATAAATAATCGAGACGTATTTTTCATTTTTAATACACCAGGAAAGAACCCTAATAATATCAAATGATAAATTAATAAAACACCATTTCGCCAAAAGTAGAAGAATTGGATGACGATTTTTATAAGCAATCCGAGATATGTAAAATAGGTAAATGCAAATTAAAACATGTAGCAAGAACAATTTATATTTTAGATGTGGCTTGCTGGAATCCTCTCAGCGATTTAAATTTCAAAGATAATAAATTTCTAATTCAACGACCTCATAATATCGAATATATTTATTTTTTTTCATTTGAAAAATATTTATCTATCCCTGATAATTTATTTTACTCTGGAATGCCGTCACTACAGGATAAAACACTTTTGTGAATTTTTTTTATTGCAATTCAGAATCTGTCACTGAAGCTTTACGAGCGTTTCATACCCTTGAAGGTATTCGAAGCGGTGAAGGACCCTTGAGTTGCACTCTCTAAGGTGAATAATAAAAATTTGAGAAGACTGGATCTCTGGAAGAAAAATCTCGGAGTGGAAGACAATCGACATGCAAGTCAGTGGCTGTTACGGTTTCGCAGAATGTTGTAGCTATTGAAACGTTATACACGTATGGAGAAGTAAGTGCTCGACAAGTTTCCAGACAAAAGGGGATTTCGTATGGAACAGTTCGAAAAACACTAAGAATTTATCTTTAAAAAATACCCATACAATATTCAAAGATTTCACGAGGTAAAAGTCGGCGATTTTGAGAAGCGTTAAGAATTCGCTGCATGGGTTTCCCGGTAAATTGATATTGATGAAACTGAATGTCGAATGTTCTGTGGACAGATGAAGCTCACCTTTCTCTAAACGGAGAAGTTAACACTCGAAACAGCCGCATTTGGGCAACAGAAAACCCTAAGATTTTTACAGAAATGCCAATTCATCAGTCTAGAGTTACAGTTTGGTAAGGGTTCACTTCTTTTTTATTATTGGGCCATCTTTCTTCGAATAAATCAATGGAAGAACTTTTAAACCCGTTTCTGTAACTGGTGAACGGTATGTTCAACTTTTGAGAGTAAAGGTTATTCCCATATTGCAGGACGGACAAGTACTAAGCGAAATAACATTTTTGCAAAATGGAGAACCTCCTCATATCTCCCGCGGTGCCAAACAATTGTTGAAGGATACGCTCGGTGAAGATCGTGGGATATTTTGGCAATTTATACAACACTGGCCTCCAAGATCACCAGACTTGACGCCTTGCGAATTTTGGCTATGGGGTACATTAAGTCGCGCGTTTATCGATGCCGGCCTACCACATTAGCCATGTTGAAGGCTTCTATCAGATGGCACGTTTCATCAATTTCAACAGATATCTTATATAATGCTGTCCATTCTGTCATATATCGTCTGCATGCGGTGTTTGAGAATGAAGGGCGCCACATTGAACAAGTATTGTGACCTAATACAAGAGAGAAGGCAGTTACCTCATGTGTTATATAAGCTGCCATGTATTATATTATCTACCAATATTTTGATGCTCTTTGTGTTGGTTTAAGGGGATAATAAATGCTGTCCTCGCATCTTGGCTCTTTTATTCTTGTGAACAGTATTTTTTTCTTGTTTGTTATTTGCCCACATCTTATATTATGTCGTGCAGACCAAAGTGTTATAACTTCTCGAATAATACTGGTACACACAATTTTACCCCTTATGTTTAGTTTATCGCTTTTCGCACATTAGAAGAAATAGCATAAAGAATATTTTCTATACACCCCTAACTTTAGAAAATTTCGCGCAAAAGAAAAAAAAAATTTTTACTGCCACGTTATTCAAGGCAAAAGGTCGATATAAAAATGATATTTATTTGAGGGGACATATTTTTGATATTTTGTAAAGTATAATAAACAATTATTGCATTTGAAAAGCCCATAGGATATTTGGAATAAAGTACCACAAATAGATTTTGTCACCCCCTCTATATTTCATTTGTTGGATCATGACAAATTTCCAGTTAAATAGTCAAGTGTCACCAATTTGTCAATAAACTATATTTCTTATAGCAAGAAATCCTATTAGTAAACCCTTCATAATTTTTGGTACAATATTAACATTTCAAAAAATCGTGTATTGATTTCAGCAGTGCTTTTCAAACATTCAATCTATTTCACAAAACCGCATCTAATATATATACACTGCGTGACATTGAAAATGGAACACCAAGAAATAGTGGCCAGAAAGTGATGAAACTCGGCAGACAGAGAGAGACAGTGACGAACAATAAGTGATCTTTATTTCAAAATGATAGTCATAATACAGAGCGAGAACGGCGTCGGCTTAGTAGCAAGTAGGACCACCGCGGACGGCGATGCACGCAGCAACACGTCTAGGTAGAGAGTCAATCAGAGTACGGATGGCGTCCTGAGGGAAGGCTCTCCATTCCCTCTCAACCATTTGCCACAGTTCGTCTTCTGAACGCGGCTGTGGCAAGGCATGCAAACGGCGTCCAATGATGTTCCAGACGTACTCGATTGGTGAGAGATCAGGAGAGTACGGTGGCCAGGGAAGCATCTGTACATCTTGCAGAGCTTGTTGGCTAATGCGAGCAGTGTGCGGTCGGGCGTTATCCTGCTGATAAAGGGCATTGGGTACCCCCTGAAGGTAGGGGAGTGTCACCGATCGCAGCACATCATCAACGTATCGTTGGGCCGTCATAGTGCCCTGAATACGAAGTAAAGGTGACCTGGAATCATACGCGATTGCGCCCTAAACCATGATTCCACGTTGTCGCACGGTGGGGCGTTCCACAATTGCTGCCGGATTGGACCTTTCTCCACGTCGACGCCACACGCGTACACGGCGACTATCACTGGACAAGCAGAAACGCGACTCATCTGAGAACACGACCCTGTGCCATTCCGTCATCCACGTCGATCTAGCCAGGCACCATTCCGAACGTTGGCGCCTATTCGGTGGGGTAAATGGCAGTCTTCTTAGCAGACGGCATGAGTGCAAGCCATTAGCAACTAATCGACGGGAAATGGTTCTGGTCGAGATGGAATGATCTAGGGTGTCTTGCACATGTTGCAGGATGGCGGTACAAGTGGCTTGTGGGGCCGCCACTGCTTGTCGAAGGATACGCCGATCCACACGTGCTGACGTCACTCTGGTTGCACTGGCATTCCTATAAATTGCCACATTTCCTTGTTCCAACCATCTTCTCCACAGTCGGTGCACCGTGGACGCACCAAGGTGTGTATCAGCTGCGATTTGACGTATGGACCAACCTGCCCTTTTCAGTCCGATCACCATGCCCCTCGTAAAAGCGTCTGTCTGCTTGAACTGCCTCCGTTTACGATGACCTGGCATTCTCTGTTATTACACGTGTCTTTTGACACAAGAACAAAATTTCTACAATGATTTTCCTTGAAGAAATAACGACACGAATACTGTCCTTTCTGCAAGTTCCTTCCCTTATATCTTACTCCATGTGCGCACGAGAGCTGCGCATTTTACATCATTTGCATAACTCGGTTAGGCGCGTCTACCCTGAAATTTGCATAATTTTCTGGCCACTATTTCTTGGTGTTCCATTTTCAATGTCACGCAGTGTATATATATATTTTTTGCTACAAGTTTCAATTTGCATTTGCCTATTTTACATATTTCGAATTGCATTTGAGAATCGCCATCCAATTCTTATACTTTTGGCGGAATGATGTTTTATTAATTTTGTGAAGAAAAGTCTGATAATCGTTTCACAAAACACTGATGCAAAATTCGATAGAAGAATTCTCAGTGATGATTCTTTTGTGGGCTGTTGCAAGGATTCTAGTCAGTTCACTAAATAGCAGAAAGGAGAGAGTAAAAGTCTCCTTCAAAATAACTTTATTCAAACATGATAGAAGGACAGAGGTAAACACCCAACTGGGCAGCAGACCAGGCCGTGCTCTGATCCTTTGTTGCCGGCTAGCGCCGCTGGCGGGTATCTTTGTTTGATGTCACCCAATCCGTCTGGCCGACGTCCCGAAGTGAATCTCCATTATTCCACATACTCCCACCTGTTTTCCTCTAGGCACACAAAAGGAAAACAACTTTGGTTGAAGATTGGAGATTGTTGATGAATCATCTGAACCGCGCCATCATCCGAATATTTTTTAGGAACAAAGAGAAATATTTCATGTACCAATGATCCGTACTCTTAACTGTTGTCACAAGAGCAATTTTTTTTCCTTCCGCACAGATTTCTTCTTCTTTCAGGTCTTTATACCTGGAAAGCAAATATTCTTCGGAGAGTTTTAACCAGAAATGGCCCTTCCACCATCTGGACTGTACCAGTTGGGAGAGGCTGCATCCTCTGGAAGGTAAATCAGCTGGATTGCACTCTCTAGAAACATATCTCCAATCTCCTGGTTCACTAAGTCTGCATTCTCTTTAGCGCGATTCCCGACAAAGGTACCCCACTGGTCATCGCGCTTTATCCAAGCGAGGGCTGTTGTGGCATCAGGCCAGAATACATTCTTGACATATTTCAACTCTAGAGCTTCAGAGATCATCTTGTTTAACCGTGCTCCTACAACACAGGCTTAAAGTTCAAGTCTTGATATCGCAGGTCTCTTGAGAGGCGCGACTCGAGACTTAGCCGACATCATAGGCACTTCAATTTTGTCAGCAACCCGTGTCCGAAGGAAGCCGCAGCAGCATAAGCTCCACTACTGGCATCAACAAACCGTGTGTATCTGCCAGTCCTTCTGCGGTACCATCAATGGATTGAAATTCCTAAGAATTGCCATGCCTTTGTGCAGCTGAAAGTCGTCGAACCATAGGCTTAGTTCATCCTTGTAGTGTACAAATTCAATGGAGGAATCTCCAATCTCCATTCTGTCACCCCGGAAGCCCTGAACTGGCTGAAGGCCTTGCCTCTCAGACTTTAATGACCGATATGTCCTCACTTCTTTTTTCTAGATTTAATTCATTTTGTCTCCTCTCTAATTGTAAATACGCTGCTGTATCACCTCATAAGCATAAATAAATCCTTGTAGTGACGGTCCAATTCGTCGTCCCATGCCAACTTTAGAGTCCAAGCTTTTTGCAATAGAATTTTAGGCCTTTATTAATATTGGGCTCAGAAACCCAATAGGGTCATATACCTGAGCTAAGCAGGACAGGATACTCCTTTTGGTTATCTTGGGGGGTATGGTTACGGGAATTTCACATAACAAACAATATTCCCTTTTATCCCAAAATATACCAAGAACTTTAGACATCTCTTCTCTTTCAAAGGGGTAAATATTGGAGGTCACGTCTAGGCTATGCTCCCAACGGCTTAGCTCCATCCAAGAATTTTCCATGATGGACGTTGCGGTCAATTTGAGATCTTGTCAATCTTCAAAAGAAGTTCAAGCTGGTGACTAAATTGTCCACGTAAAAGGATTTTTGCAACCTCTGAGCTAACGGTTTATGTTCAGGTCGAACATTAGACAGGTGGTATTCGATTACAGCCCTCAAAATGAAAGGACTGCAGTTAACACCGAAAACGACACGTCATGTCCGAATACTTCTGTCTTTTCTCCATTTTGGGATTAACACAGAAAACGCAGGTAATCTTTGTACCTTTAATTCACCTCAATCTGTAGAAACGCTTTCTTAATGTCTGCCACGACTCCAAACTTGACATTTCTAAACCTTAGCATAACCACTATGAGGTTAGGTCCTTTTTGAAGACAGTCACTTAAAGATGGGGATCTATAGACCTTGATAGAAGCATCAAAAACAGGCCTGATAGGCGTAGTCCCACTGGAGAGTTTCACCACCGGACGATGAGGCATGTAGAAGGCCTCAGCGTCGTGTTGTTTAGCTGGGACTTTCTCAATTATCCCATCAGCCAACCAGCCTTGGAAAATATCATCATAGTCCTCATAAAGATTTAAAGATATTAATTTCTTAGCCTTTTGTTCTAATCTCTTCATAGCAATCTTCCTGTTGTCCCCGTTCCAGCTTTCTCCACAGTTCACGGGAGGGAAACAACATATCTTCCAGAAACAGAATGTTGGACTTTTTTAGAAAATGTCGACGCGCCAGTGCATCTCTCTGTTTAACTTCAATAGGATCCATAAAGCCAAGAACAACGAGATTCCACAGATTGGTTTTACTTCTCTCCGAAATTGTCATCGTTGTAACATGATGAGCGAGTGAAACGTCACTACCTGGCTGACATTCTCCCAATAAAGTCCATCCAAAACGCGTCTGCGACAAAGTCAAACCATTTGACAGCACACAAAATATCACCATGAAAATAGATCCCAACACATCACATCCTAGAAGTATTTCAATTTCCATGTCATTCTCTCCGATATCAGGACCCAAATTTTGCGGGGTTTGAGTTATTTCAACCATGGCCCGCGGCTCAATGTTAAAAGGTTACCACAGATTTTTTGTTGGTCAAGAAGCTTCGCGACCATCTTAAAATTCCCCGATGCATGACCAAAATCGACTCTGTATTCTTGGTGGGCACTTTCACTAGTATGGCCTCCAAACACCACATGTTTAAGTGATTTCTGGCCAATGGGAGATAGTCCGAGATCCTGGGCAGTTTTAGACAAAATATAGGATCGTTGTGAACCTGTGTCAAGGAGGGCACGCACTAATCTCGCCGAATTCGCACCTTCGACCTTAATCTGAAGAGTCTGTAGCAGAATCAGACACGAAGCGCTAAGATCGGAGAATGAAACTCCGTTTTCTACTGTAGATGAAGCGTCACAGTCTTCCACCTGTTCCTTGTCTTCATCCGGTGACTTTCGTCCAGAAGCATTAAGAGGGCATAAAATACGAGGTGTGTTCAAAATGTATCGCGACTTTTGAATTTTCGCGGGTTACGTATATTCGAATTTCGATATTTTTGTGGCTTTATGTTGGTTCTCATGTCTCTCACTTATGCCGACAAGCTCGGCCATTTTGAATGTTCACTTAATTGTTGACAGCTGCTTTGCTTGCAGGTGTTTTGGATCGTCTTCAATTTTTACCTATTTAAAAAAAATGGATCAAAGAACCTGTATCAAATTTTGTGTAAAAACCGAAATTAAGTGCGCGGATGCATTCCGAATGTTGACTGTGGCATACATAGAGATAACTTGGACCGAAGCAACGTTTATCGGTGGTACAAAATGTTCTCAGAAGGCCGAGAAGATGTGAACGACGAAGAGCGTGCCGGACGCCCGAGCACTTCAACAACAGACGAAAAAATTAATGAAGTGGAGAAAATGATACTGGCCAATCGTCGAATCACCGTTAGAGAAGTTGCTGAGGACCTAAACATATCGATTGGCTCGTGCCATTCGATTTTTATCAATGATTTGGGCATGAGACGGGTCGCGGCGAAATTCGTACCAAAATTGCTCAATTGCGACCAAAAACAGCATAGCATGAACATTGCTAATGAGATGTTGGATTCTGTCCGCCACGACCCAAATTTGCTCCAGGGGGTCATAACTGGTGACGAAGCGTGGGTTTATGGTTATGACGTGGAAACCAATGCTCAATCATCTCAATGGAAGCTGCCGCACGAACCAAGACCGAAAAAAGCGCGCCAAGTTCGGTCGAATGTGAAAGTTTTGCTGACAGTTTTCTTCGATTGCAGGGGCGTAGTGCATCATGAGTTCTTGCCACAGGGTAGAAAGGTCAATAAGAACTATTACCTGCAAGCTATGCGCAATTTGCGCGAAGCAATCCGCCAGAAACGCCCGGATTTGTGGAAGAACAAAAATTGGCTTTTGCACCACGATAACGCCCCTGCTCACACATCGTTGCTTGTGCGCGACCTTTTGGCCAAAAACAACACACTAATGATGCCGCAGCCACCGTATTCCCCAGATCTGGCCCCCTGTGACTTTTTCTTGTTCCCTAAACTGAAGAGGCCCATGAAAGGACGACGTTACGCTACGCTTGACGAGATAAAGACGGCATCGAAGGAGGAGCTGAAAAAAGATTTTAAAAAATGATTTTTTGAAGTGCTTCGAAGATTGGAAAAACCATTGGCACAAGTGTATAATATCTCATGGGGATTACTTTGAAGGGGACAAAATAGGTATTCATGAATAAATAAATATTTTTTGAAAAAACACAAAAGTCGCGATTCTTTTTGAACACACCTCGTATCAAGGTGATTCTTCTTACATCGAATACATTCAGTTATGCGCCTTCTACAATTAGAAGAGATATGACCTGGTTGGAGGCGGGAGAAACAACATTTATCGTTTTTAATATGCTCTCTTCTTTCATTAATGCTCATTCTGCGCAGCAAGACATTCTGTGTTTTTATGATCTTTATTACAAAAGATGCAATTCTGGGCAGGTCCAGCAAAGAGTCCAGAGGCCGTAGGTATCTTAGCAGGATGTGATTGTCTGCCCACGTTTCTATCCTGTTAAGAGATTTAAGTTCAAATTTGGATCTAGCTAAGGCCCTGTCTTGTTCTGCTGCAGCTTCCTTTTGGAGAAACTCCATAATTAGGTCAACTCTAGTTTGAGTCGAATCATTAGCCTCAATCTTGACATCATGGAGGGGGCTTCTTTGCCAAGCCTTCATGAGTTCCTCTGAGAGACATGCCTCAACCATTGGGAATATAAATACAGACATCTGTCTGGCCTCAATCTTTAAAGATTCCAATGCTCTCAAATGAGACACCAACTAATCATAAAATGAGGCAACCTCCAACTGTTGTTTTGAGGAGCAGTCAATCATTAGACGAATAAGATCTCTGACATATACTTGTTGTAACAATTCAGACCTTCCAAATCGTTCTGTCAAAGTTTCTATGACTTTGGGGTAATTCTCGGCAGTCAGAGGATAACTATCAACCAGTTTACTAGCTCTGGTTCCCGATACATAGATTGCACAAGATATTGAAACTTGTAAAACGACATTTGAAAATTATCCCTCATGTGTTTCTTTTCAACGAATAATCAAAATTTATTTCAAGTAGAAATAACGATTATTTCTAACCTTTGATTATTCGTTTAAAAGAAACACATGCGGGATAATTTTCAAATGTCGTTTTACAATCACAAGCCGCATTATATTATATTGACACTTGTCGCTGTCTTCTAAAAGGGGATCGACGTGTATCTTGTTGAACAGTGCCCACCACCCCAACCAATCTTTTATTTCTCCTGTAAACTTCTTCAATTCTATCTTAGATAATTTTACAGTTCGATGGTGTGAGCTAGAAGCGAAGCTCACTTCACTGGTCGTGGGACTGGATGCAGTGATCTTAGATTCAACAAGAGCGAGAAATTTCTTATCTACTTAATTATTTGCCTTATTCTGTGTTTGTCTGTATGTCTGAAGCTCACGGATAGAATGCGCGCCCATTGGCTGCCAGCGAACACGTGGCCTCCCTGCCCCCCTCTAGACAACCCTGTTATCAGCTGTGCGATACATACACCTGTCTATAGCGGCCACTCTAGACAACCCTGTTATCAGCAGTGTGCTACATCCACCTGTCTAAACAGACCACTCTGTCTATAGCGGCCACTCTAGACAACCCTGTTATCAGCTGTGTGATACATCCACCTGTCTATACAGACCACCCTGTCATAGCGGCCACTCTAGACAACCCTGTTATCATCAGTGTGTTAAATTCACCTGTCTATACAGACCACCCTGTCTATAGCGGTCACTCTAGGCAACCCTGTTAACAGCAGTGTGATACATACACCTGTCTATACAGACCACCCTGACTATAGCGACCACTCTAGACAACCCTGTTATCAGCTGCCTGTCTATACAGACCACCCTGTCTATAGCGGTCACCTTAGGCAACCCTGTTATCATCAGTGTGTCACATTCACCTGTCTATACAGACCACCCTGTCTATAGCGGTCACCTTAGGCAACCCTGTTATCAGCAGTGTGATACATCCACCTGTCTATACAGACCACCCTGTCAATAGCGACCACCCAAGACAACGTTTTTAAAATATATTCGCACTCGGGTAAACCCCGGGCGTTGCCCGGGCCTTTCGTCTAGTATATATATAATGGGTCTTGCTCTAATTCCTCTTCGCTAACGTCTGAAGTTAGCATGAAGTCTCTTATCTTGCTTTGGATCACAAGAAGCTCACTGTGGGTTTCTTCAATGACCTCTCTAATTATTTTCAATGTCCTCTACAGGTATTGGTGGAGTTCTTGACAGAAACCCTTCTGTCGTCTTCAAGATACGAGTTAGACGCTTTCTAAGTAAATTTCTATGCCTTTTTAAAATTTCCATTTTTCAAAATAAACTATAAACAAAAGGTAAAAAAAGGTACTTATCTTGAGTCTTGACTTGTACTCCGCCGTTCAATCCACTTGATCTTGCCTTGTTAGAAGCCCACCCGCAGGTACGCCACTTTGTGAAGAAAAGTCTGGTAATCGTTTCACAAAACACTGATGCAAAATTTGGTAGAAGAATTCGCAATGATGATTCTTTTATGGCCTGTTGCAAAGTATAAGTCATATCACTAAATAGCAGAAAGGAGAGGGTAAAAGTCTTCTTCAAACTGATATTATTTAAAACGTGTTAAGAGGACAGAGGAAAACATCAAACTGGTCAGCAGACCAGGCCGTGCTCTCTTCCTTTGTGCTGGCTGGCGCCGCTGGCGGGTATGTTTGTTTGCTGTCACCCAATCCTTCTGGCCGACGTCCCGAAGTGGATCTCTATTATTCCACAATTTATCATTTGATATTTTTAGGGTTCTTTCCTGGTATTCAAATGGAAAAATACATGTCGTTCAGTTATATTGCGCGCGCGCGCCACGTGGAAAATTAGGGAATATAAAAACTTCAGGAGGACACAACAATTTATTTCAGGCAAGGTATGATTTATGTATGTATGTGTGTATGTTTGTCGGCTATACACGTCCACAATACGTAACTAATCTGACTGAAATTTTGACAGAATATAGAGTAGAATCAGAAAAAAACTTATAGTGGAAATTTCAGGTCTCTATCCCGAATATTTTTCGAGTTATTTGCAAATTTGCCCTTTCGTTCGCAAGCAGCGCCTCTAGCGGTGAAGATGGGAGGTAATATCAGCTGACCTAATGTATATGTAAAACGTGTTTTAACAGGACATAGAGAAAAATCTGAAAGAGATATCGCGTTTTTAGCCATGAAAGATTGACTGGTTCTGGGAAAAAATAGTTGTTTTTTAGTCAGAAAATGATGATCACAATATTGTTGTATCATGTTTGATTATCAGATACAAAATTATATCGGGAAAAATCCAAAAAGCAGAGACCAAGGGTGAAGCCAGTTCATTTTTAGTATGCAGGAACAAAATTCTAACAGAAAAACATTTATTAGAGCAGAAGACACAAAGCCAGATCATCTCTCTATAAAAAAAATATCGCTTCTCGGACATAAAGTTTGGAGCGGAACGTTTCACAAGAGTGACATCCACGGCGCCAATTTATAATTTTAACGGATAGTATTTGTAAATCAAAATAATATAATTTTCAAATATCGTTGTGAAAATTCACATTTTTAATTCATATTTTAAAAACACACAAAGTTTGGAGCGGGACATTTCACAAAATTGACATCCACAGCGCCAATTTATAATTGTAACGAATAATACTTGAATAAAAACATTGAATCTCGGGTAAAACCCGGGCGTTTCCCGGGTATTTCGACTAGTTAAGATATATATATATATTGATATATAATCAATTATATTATTAATTAATATGAAATTAACTATTATAATAAATAGTAATTTAATAGTTCAGTTTCAGCTTGCGCTAAACTAGCATTTTATTAACAAGTCAATTTTTTAAATTATTCTAAATAGTGTTTCATTACAATTTATCTATTTTAACATTTTATTCTTATATATATAAATTAGTAAGAACGCCTTTATCTTGGATCAAAGCTATTTATTCTTCCAATAATCCGAAGTGGTCAGCTGTGGATAGAATTCCAAGTGAATAGTGTTTGTAGTAGATGTTCCTAGCAGAGGCAACAAGCGGCCACGTTGAAATACTGGAAGATATCAATAAATAAGTTTGATCCAAGATTAGCCCTTTATAATTTATGTATCTGACACGGATTGCTTCATCCTTCGATAGATAGATAAATATAAAGATAGAGTTTCTAGAAACGAGACCAATTGTTGCCATTGCCGGCCCAGCGCCCGCCGGGGAAGCCTCTATGAACCTCGGGTCTGGCACCTCCTGGTGAAAACTTGTCCTGTCACGACAATTGGCCATAGGTATGTCACCATAGGCCATGGTTTAGCGATGACGATTTGACTATGGGTCATTTTTTAGCCGAGCTGGCGATTGGTCTTAGGCATATCTACTAGTGGTCGTCTTGGCGGGACTTATGACGTCAGGGGTTGACCAGATCGCCAGAGGTAAAACGGCTTCCCCAAATTTTAAATAAAAAATAGAACTCTACGATATCGATTATGTGCGCGTTGAGAGTGGTGTGGTGGTGTGTATTGTGAGTGGTATGGTGATCGGTAGTGTGAGTGGTAGAGTGGTGTGTATTGTGAGTGGTAGAGTGGTGTGACAATTTACAATTAAAATAAGTTTATTGACACCTTGTCAACAGAAATATGAGGGTTTGAGTAAAATTAGAATAAAATAAAGAAAATATTTACACCAGATGAAGCCCCCCTCGAAGGGACGTCTGGATCCAATCAGGAGCTACAAGCCGCCTTTAGTGTGGACAAGCTCTTGCCAATTACGGAGTTCTCATCCCCATCATGCTCAATGACAATGTTGAGAAATTCGGAGAGAATTATCTTGTTTTCAGGCGAGAGTTGCTCGAGGAGAAACTCTCTATCAGGACGGTATAGAGTCCCGTAAACGATGTCAACCCTGTATAACATTTCCTACTTATATAGGGGGTTCAGGAAAGATATATCATTCAGTTGGTCGAATATCTTGTCTAGCTGATTCTCGTTTTCCTTCTTCATGGGGGTAGAAGTCTCAAAAGGCTCAGGAGAGGTCTGGAGCTCATGGGTTCCCAGGGCAGATAGTGGAAGTGGAGAGCTACTACGGCTGGAGCTGACTCCTCCTCATGGGGAGAAGCGGACTTTGGCTCAGTAGGCTGAGGCGCGGTGGAGCGACGGGGTGGAGTGTGAGCCGCGGGAGCATTACTTGGTACCTCCACAGATGGAGCAGGGGGTGCTGAGGCAGAAGGCGCGGGTGCTAGCTGACTGGGCAGCTGAGGCGCGGTCGGTGATGGGACATCAGTGGGGGAGGGCGATGATGCTTGCTTGGGGCCGATGGTCTGCCTAGCAAGCATTTGTGCAGTTGGCTCTGCGGTGACCCTGGTTGTTGCCTTCAGAGCACCTTATTCCGAAGGTCAGGAACGCTGGCAAGGTTTCACCTTTAGTCTTTATATCTCGGTGGGTGGGAAGCCTCTCGATTTTTATGCCGTCGTGTGGAGGATGTAGGCCTCATGACGGCCGTCTGTGTAGCCATACTCCCCAGCTTTGAGTTGCTTGGGGGCGATGGACGTAGCGCGCCCATAAGGCCGCAGGGCGTCGATGTTGACAGCATCCTCCACGTAGAAAGGGGGATTTACGATTGTCAGATTCTCCAACCTTTTACGGAAGGGAAAGGTACCAAGGATCGTGCCTTCGATTTCAAGGCCCCCGTCAATGAGGCGTTCCGCTAGAGCCTTGCTGGTCAGACCTACCAGGACATGTCCATTCATCCTGGTGAGCTGGATTATGTGTCTGGCCCCTCCGACCACTTTATCGCCTTAAGGTAGTGGTAAAGCGTGAATTCAGGGCAGTGCTCTATGTAGACGCACTGCTCCTGGGTGGGGACGCCTGCCGCGCCCTGGCTTCCGCGATGCGAGCTCTCGTGGCCTTCACTTCTTGCACCCGCGGTGTCCATGCTCCAGACGATCACCCTCGCCGAGTAGCTCCGGTGGTTCCGGCGCTGTTGGACCGCGCCGCCGTGATGCCTTTTCTTACTTTGCACCACGGTGTAGCCGTCCTCATTTTCCGAATCTTCATCCTCCAATATGTCCGCCCATATCTTATGGGCTCCTACAGCGCCGATTGAAGGCGTCTTAGTCGCGATGTCGTTCGACGTGGCGAAATTTGCATATTCTTTGCCAGCAGGCGAATTTGAATCATTTGCAGTTTCCTGCATTTCAATTGATAATTTGTTTTGTAATTTAATTTATTGCAGATATCTCTTCACTAGTTTGAGGCTCGAAGCTGTACCTTTCAGGCAAACAATCAGCCTTCAAAGGGCTTTCAGCCAGTATCAAATTCAGCATACCTGCCAACACTTATCCACCCGCCAAAGGCGAAAAACGGCGGAGCTAAAAATAGCGTGGCCGCTCGCCAGTGGTGTGTATTGTGAGTGGTATAGTGGTGTGTATTGTGAGTGGTTTAATGGTGTGTATTGTGAGTGGTATAGTGGTATGATAATTGACAATTAAAAATAATGTATTGGCATCATAGTCAATGATTACAAAATTAAAAACATAATGCTAAAATATTAAAAGATAAAATTATATATAAGAGCCAGGAAGTAATCCCAACGCGCTAGAGTCCTCAGCCAGGCGATGACGGGGTCCTCGACGCTGCCACCGAGACCAACCTGCACAAAGTGCCGGTATATTCGGGACTTCGCCGACGAAAGTATGGCCATTTCGTCGTCCTCCAGGCCAGTCCCGAAGATCCAGGCCTGGAGATCAGGGGGTCTTCTGACGATGTTGAAGGCCTCCCGGACGAGGGGCCTGATATTCGTGCAACTCCAGTATCGTTGGCCCAGGGAGCCAACGGGGGATCCGCAGGCAGGACTGGAAGGACCGGCAGATGTCGCCGTTATGCCCCGAGAAGGCGCAAGTTCGGGTCGAAGACCAGTCCACCCTGTCAGGCACGTTAACGATGGGCTCTCTCGGCCAGGCTAAAAACCCTGAAACTCGCCTGAAGATTCTCTGCCACTATCTTCCAGCAGAAGGCGGCGAGGGCCGCGGCGTCAGCGAGGGCGGAGCGCGTGGGGCGGACGATGCCTCCATGTCGCCCAGGTCCCGGACTAGAGCCCCGACCCAGCGCGAGGGAGCCAGGAGGTTCGGTGGGCGGAGGAACCGGCAGTCGCCGATGATGGGGAGATCCAGCAGCTGGGTAGTGGGGGCCACCCGGTGGTTCAGGGCCAGGATGACGGAGAATTCCTTCCAGATTCTCAACAGCCGGAGACGCAGAGGCTGGAGTCTGGTGCCGTCAGATGGAGGTCTCAGCCAGGCGTCGCTCGTGACCAGCCAGGAAAAGCCATTTTTCCGCCTCGGAGCGCGACCTGGACTCCCTTCAGACACGCAAGATGGAGCTGCGTGCCTATATCCATTACGCCGAGTCTCCCCGTGACCACGGGCTTCGCTAGGATGCCGTCAGGAAGCCATGCCGTGTGGTCGGGCCCCCAGATGAATCGAGCCACATGAGCCTGCAGCTTGGAGATGGTCGCGGCCTCCGGCATGCGTGGAGGTGGTGATGGATGGAGGAGAGCCCTAGGGATTTGAAGGCCCTGGCTCGCCCGACAAGGGAGAGGCCACGCGTGAAGAGAATTGATTTTCGACAGGCAGACTCCAGAAGGGCCAGAAGATGGTGTTCCCGGTGTGCAACGGAGCTCCTAGTGTGATTCTTGTTCCCAGGACCTGGATTGAGGAGTTCGACCAGGAGGCACCGAGGGGAGAGTCGCCGCGTTCGCGCCACACCAGAAGCCCGCGCTCGTCCTATAGTTCACGGCCATCCCTGAGGCTCGATAGAAGTCCTCCAAGACGGCCGCAACTCTCGCGAACTGCTCTTCACAATGGAACATGAGGACGATGTCGTCTGCCTAGGCAATGACATTGCCCACGCCGAGGGTCGTCTCCAGGTGACGTAGCAGTGGCCCTGTCGCGATGCTGAAGAGCGCGGCGCTGACGGCACAGCCCTGCCTCAGATCATTGAGGATATGTATGTATGGCAGCCGTTTGATGTTGACCTGCCCTTATTGTCGCGTCCGCCCCGGCGTAAAAGAGCAGTATCCAGCCCACGAAGGCCGGTGGGAGGCGCAGGGACACCATCAAGGATAGGAGGAAGCCGCGATCCAGGGAGTCGAAGGCGGACTCGTGGTCGACGCTCTCAACGCCTAAGCGGCGAGCCCCCAGCAGTAGCCTCCTCGACGGCATCAGTTATCTGAGCGATGTTCCAGAAGGGGGACCTCCCGGGCGCGGCGTAGGTCTGGGACTCCAGCACCAAGGCTGGTAGGTAAGGCTTGAGGCGCCTGAGAAGGATGGATTCCAGCACCCTGTAGTCTGCCGACGGGAGCGAGATTGGCCTATAGTCATTCAAACCGTGACCGCAGCGGTCCTTGGGGATCAGGGATATTGCGCCTTATGGCCACAATAAGCTCCAATTGCTCTAGCCGCTGGTGAGAGTTATGAGAGAAATGGACATTGATAAAAGTATCTCCTGGCCGTGGACATCGATGACGGCCAAGGCATTGTGGCCCACCACAGGACACGCTGACGCAGAACGGCGATACCTGGCCCGAGGATACAGGCGAGTCCTGATCCCGAGATGGCTACGAGTGGCGTCACTGCGACACTGTAGCCGAGGCAGAGGTCTTTGGGCGTGGTCCAGGTAAGAGCTGTTCGTTTCCGGGACGAACGCGATGTCCACTTAATGTTGTTTCAGAAGATGGCAGAGCACCAGGCTCCTCCCACGAGTGACGAGCCCACGCACGTTGATGGTGGCGACGCGGAAGCTCATTGAGCCTTTCCTTCAAGTTTTTCCGGGCCTTCTCGAGCCGCTTGTAGATAGAGGTGTTGGAGCCAGGTCGCAAGTCCAATAAGGCTCGGATCAGCCTGAGCAAAGCGGGCCTCTGGGCGGCTATGAGCTTCGGCATCAGGATGTCGAAGTTGGAAATGGAGGGGGGGGGGGCATGTAGGATTTCGTCCCTTTGGAGGCCAAGTTTCTCTATTTCGTCAAACAGGGATCTGGGGGTTCTCTCGAGGAGGTCGTCGAGTGCGACCCTGATCTTATTGCACCCCTGGGATGTTGAAGACGAATCGGTTCTCTCCTCTTCCCGGTTCTCCACGTCCATCATCTCGATGTTTGTAGGAGCCATCTCGAGCGCGATGGTCCTCGGGGCAGATAGATGAGGAGGAGAGGCTACGATGGCTGGTTGAGTAGGGGGTGCTGTCCAGCAGGCTGAGGCGCTGTGGAGCGAGGGGCCGCGGGAGCTTTGATTGGCACCTCCCCAGGTGGAGTAGGGAGCGCTGGTGCAGCGGGCGCAGGCGCTGGTTGCCTGGGCTGCTGAGGTGCGGCGGGTAACTAGGAATCGGTGAGGGAGCAGGGCGATGCTCGCCTTGGGCCGTTGGTATGATTCGCGAGCATTGGGCACTTGGCCCTGCGGTGACCCTGCTTGTCGCACTTTGAGCACTTAATACCGAAGGTCAGGAAGGCCGGCAGGGTGTTCTCTTTGGTCTTAATGTCAAGACGGGTGGGCAGCCTCTCCATTTTTACGCCGTCGTGGAGGAGGATGTAGGCCTCAAGGCGGCCGTCTGCATAGGTGTATTCTCCCACATTGAACTGCTTGGGGGCTATGGATGTGACACGCCCATAAGACCGCAGGACGTCTTCCACGTAGAATGAGAGATTCCCGATGATCAATTTCTTCGTTCTTTGCGGAAGAGGAAGGTCCTGAGGCTCGTGCCCTCGATCTCAAGGCCTCCATCTATGAGGCGCTCCGCAAGGGCCTTAGTAGTCAAGCCTACCAGAACGTGGCCGTTCATCCTGGTCAGCTGGATGATATTTTTGGCCCCCCCGACCACTCTATCCACCGCCTGCAGGTATTGGTAAAGCGTGTAGTCCGGGCAGTACTCGATGCCGCGACCTGGCGATATTAGCATTTATTCCGCGATATTGGCACGAGTGGCCTTGATCTCCTGGACAACAGGTGTCCACTTTCCTGGTGTTCGCCTTCGCGGAACTGCGCCTCTTCTTACTCCTCACCACGGTGTAGCCGTCCTCGTTTTCTTCCTCCATTCTATCAGCCCAGTTCTTTGCGGCCTGTTTAACGCCGTTTGTAGAAGGCTTGGCAACAATTCTGTCTGCCGCGGCATAATTTTCAACCTCCTCGCCAACAGGCATATTTGCATGTTTATCAATTTCTTGACTTTCTTTAGAAATTTTCTTTTGAAAGCCGATTTTGGCCGAATTCTCGGGACTGGTTTGAGTTTTCGAGCTGAGCCTTTCAGGCTCACTAGCAGCTCGTCCGGGGCTTTCAGCCGGTATCAAATTTGACACACTTAGTGACATTTTCACAAACGCCAAAGGTGAAAAACGGCGGAGCTGAAAATAGCGTGGCCGCTCGCCCGTGAGAGGTATAGTGATGTGTATTGTGTGAAGTGAATTATCCTCGAAAGAATTTTTCAAATTTTTTATTCAAATATTATGTAGAAATATTTCATTTTCCATTCCTAAAATAGGTAAATTAGTCTAGTCCTTGGTTAATTGGAATTTTCCTAGGATAAAATATCCCTAGGATGAAAATTTCCTAGGAGGATATGTAGAGAAAAAATTAATAAAGTTATTCTCATATTTGACTATTTTCAAATTATGGGGGCGAATTCATTACAGATCTTTCATGTTTTTTCACAAAACATTTAAATTAGGTGTTGGTTTAATTTGATTAGGCTTTAAATGGTCTATAGTTTAAACTGCGACTTCATCTATACACCTATATACCATGTACTTGTTGATCTCATACAATATATTTATATTATTATTATTATTTTATTATTATTATCAAAATATATAGTCACGACCGTCTTTCCTCATGTCACGGATGCGCGCGCATCATCATTATGATCATTATCTTCTATAGAAGCTTCTATCTTTATAATTATGTATATTTACAAAAAGTCAATTCGCTCGCGCCTCTAGCGGTGAAAATGAGGGGTAATACCAGCTGACCTAATGTACATGTAAAGTTTGGAGCGGGACGTTTCACAAGAGTGACATCCACGGCTCCAATTTATAATTTTAACAAATAGTATAGGAATAAAAACATTCAATAGGGTAAAACACGGGCGTTGCCCGGGTCATCAACATATATAGTCACGACCGTCTTTCCTCAATTCCTCATCGCTGTCACGGATGCGCGCGCATCATCATTATGATCATTATCATTATCTAATGATAATAATAATAATAATTATTATTATTATATTATTATTATTATTTTATTATTAATATATATAGTCACGACCGTCTTTCCTCAATTCCTCATGTCACGGATGCGCGCGCATCATCATTATGATCATTATCTTCTATAGAAGCTTCTATCTTTATAATTATGTATATTTGCAAAAAGTCAATTCGCTCGCGCCTCTAGCGGTGAAAATGAGGGGTAATACCAGCTGACCTAAGATAGTATTTGAATCAACATATATAGTCACGACCGTCTTTCCTCAATTCCTCATCGCTGTCACGGATGCGCGCGCATCATCATTATATCATTATCATTATCTAATGATAATAATAATAATAATTATTATTATTATATTATTATTATTAATTTATTATTATCAACATATAT
Source organism: Cordylochernes scorpioides (assembly GCA_030710605.1). NCBI lineage: Eukaryota > Metazoa > Arthropoda > Arachnida > Pseudoscorpiones > Chernetidae > Cordylochernes > Cordylochernes scorpioides. The sequence continues at coordinate 161,171,661 of CP092865.1, read as the reverse complement.
AGTCACGACCGTCTTTCCACCGTCAATCAATTCCTCAATTCCTCAATTCCTCATGTCACGGATGCGCGCGCATCATCATTAGTATAATATAAAAAGCCAACAATGAAGAATGAATGTTAGATAAAAAGCCAACAATGAAGAGTAAATATGATATAAAAAGCCAACAATGAAGAATGAATGTAAGATAAAAAGCCAACAATAAAGAGTAAATGTAATATAAAAAGCCAACAATGAAGAATAAATGTAAGATAAAAAGCCAACAATGAAGAGTAAATATAATATAAAAAGCCAACAATGAAGAATAAATGTAAGATAAAAAGCCAACAATTAAGAGTAAATATAATATAAAAAGCCAACAATGAAGAATGAATGTAAGATAAAAAGCCAACAATGAAGAGTAAATATGATATAAAAAGCCAACAATGAAGAATGAATGTAAGATAAAAAGCCAACAATGAAGAGTAAATGTAATATAAAAAGCCAACAATGAAGAATAAATGTAAGATAAAAAGCCAACAATGAAGAGTAAATATAATATAAAAAGCCAACAATGAAGAGTGAATGTAAGATAAAAAGCCAACAATGAAGAGTAAATGTAATATAAAAAGCCAACAATGAAGAATGAATGTAAGATAAAAAGCCAACAATGAAGAGTGAATGTAATATAAAAAGCCAACAATGAAGAATTAATGTAAGATATAAAGCCAACAATGAAAAGTGAATGTAAGATAAAAAGCCAACAATGAATAGTAAATGTAATATAAAAAGCCAACAATGAAGAATGAATGTAAGATAAAAAGCCAACAATGAAGAGTAAATATAATATAAAAAGCCAACAATGAAGAGTGAATGTAAGATAAAAAGCCAACAATGAAGAGTAAATGTAATATAAAAAGCCAACAGAGTGAATGTAAGATAAAAACCCAACAATGAAGAGTGAATGTAATATAAAAAGCCAACCTTGAAGAATGAATGTAAGATAAAAAGCCAACAATGAAGAGTAAATATAATATAAAAAGCCAACAATGAAGAGTGAATGTAAGATAAAAAGCCAACAATGAAGAGTAAATGTAATATAAAAAGCCAACAGAGTGAATGTAAGATAAAAAGCCAACAGAGTGAATGTAAGATAAAAAGCCAACAATGAAGAGTAAATATAATATTAAAAACCAACAATGAAGAGTAAATCTCTATATATATAAAAATGAATGTTTGTCTGTTTGTATGTTTGTTTGTATGTCCGGTATACAAATTCGCAGTAGTTCACTAATTCAAACCAAAATTTCCATACATAGGTGAAAAATACGTGGAAGACGATATGCTATTTAAAAATATATATAAATCAATTATTAAAACTATATATTTTTAGTCAGAAAATGATGATGACGATATTGCTGTATCATGTTTGATTATCAGATACAAAATTATATTGGGAAAAATTCCAAAAAGCAGAGACCACGGGTGAAACCAGTTCATTATTTTGTACGCAGGAACAAAATTCTAACAGAAAAAACATTCATTCGAGCAGAAAACAAAAGCCAGATCATCTTTCTATAAAAATATCGCTTCTCAGACACAAAGTTTGCAGCGGGACGTTTCACAAGTGTGACATCCACGGCACCAATTTATAATTGTAACGAATAGTATTTGAATAAAAACATTTAATCGGGTAAAACCCGGGCGTTGCCCGGGTCATTCGTCATTAATATATAGTCACGACCGTCTTTCCTCAATTCCTCATCGCTGTCACGGATGCGCGCGCATCATCATTATGATCATTATCTTCTATAGAAGCTTCTATCTTTATAATTATGTATATTTACAAAAAGTCAATTCGCTCGCGCCTCTAGCGGTGAAAATGAGGGGTAATACCAGCTGACCTAATGTACATGTAAAGTTTGGAGCGGGACGTTTCACAAGAGTGACATCCACGGCTCCAATTTATAATTGTAACAAATAGTATTTGAATAAAAACATTCAATCGGGTAAAACACGGGCGTTGCCCGGGTCATTCGTCTAGTTAATATATAGTCACGACCGTCTTTCCTCAATTCCTCATCGCTGTCACGGATGCGCGCGCATCATCATTATGATTTTTATCTTCTATAGAAGCTTCTATCTTTATAATTATGTATATTTACAAAAAGTCAATTCGCTCGCGCCTCTAGCGGTGAAAATGAGGGGTAATACCAGCTGACCTAATGTACATGTAAAGTTTGGAGCGGGACGTTTCACAAGAGTGACATCCACGGCTCCAATTTATAATTTTAACAAATAGTATTGGAATAAAAACATTCAATCGGGTAAAACACGGGCGTTGCCCGGGTCATCAATATATATAGTCACGACCGTCTTTCCTCAATTCCTCATCGCTGTCACGGATGCGCGCGCATCATCATTATGATCATTATCTTCTATAGAAGCTTCTATCTTTATAATTATGTATATTTACAAAAAGTCAATTCGCTCGCGCCTCTAGCGGTGAAAATGAGGGGTAATACCAGCTGACCTAATGTATATGTAAAGTTTGGAGCGGGACGTTTCACAAGAGTGACATCCACGGCTCCAATTTATAATTGTAACAAATAGTATTGGAATAAAAACATTCAATCGGGTAAAACACGGGCGTTGCCCGGGTCATTCGTCTAGTCAACATATATAGTCACGACCGTCTTTCCACCGTCAATTCCTCATGTCACGGTACGCGCGCATCATCATTATGATCATTATCATTATCTAATGATAATAATAATAATGATTATTATTATTATATTATTATTATTGTTTTATTATTTTATTATCAACATATATAGTCACGACCGTCTTTCCACCGTCAATTCCTCATGTCACGGATGCGCGCGCATCATCATTATGATCATTATCATTATCTAATGATAATAATAATAATTATTATTATTAAATTACTATTATTATTTTATTATTTTATTATCAACATATATAGTCACGACCGTCTTTCCACCGTCAATTCCACATGTCACGGATGCGCGCGCATCATCATTATGATCATTATCATTATCTAATGATAATAATAATAATTATTATTATTATATTAATATTATTATTTTATTATTTTATTATCAACATATATAGTCACGACCGTCTTTCCACCGTCAATTCCTCATGTCACGGATGCGCGCGCATCATCATTATGATCATTATCTTCTATAGAAGCTTCTATCTTTATAATTATGTATATTTACAAAAAGTCAATTCGCTCGCGCCTCTAGCGGTGAAAATGAGGGGTAATACCAGCTGACCTAATGTACATGTATGTAATGTTCTGTCACGGATGCGCGCGCATCATCATTATGATCATTATCATTATCTAATGATAATAATAATAATTATTATTATTATATTATTATTATTATTCTATTATTTTATTATTATCAACATAAATAGTCACGACCGTCTTTCCTCAATTCCTCATCGCTGTCACGGAGCGCGCGCATCATCATTAGAACATTATCATTATCTAATGATAATAATAATAATAATTATTATTATTATATTATTATTATTATTCTATTATTTTATTATTATCAACATATATAGTCACGACCGTCTTTCCACCGTCAATTCCTCATGTCACGGATGCGCGCGCATCATCATTATGATCATAATCATTATCTAATGATAATAATAATAATAATTATTAATATATTATTATTATTATTTTATTATCATCAACATATATAGTCACGACCGTCTTTCCACCGTCAATTCCTCATGTCACGGATGCGCGCGCATCATCATTATGATCACTATCATTATCTAATGATAATAATAATAATTATTATTATTATATTATTATTATTATTTTATTATCATCAACATATATAGTCACGACCGTCTTTCCACCATCAATTCCTCAAGTCACGGATGCGCGCGCATCATCATTATGATCATTATCATTATCTAATGATAATAATAATAATTATTATTATTATATTATTATTATTATTTTATTATTAATATATATAGTCACGACCGTCTTTCCACAATTCCTCATGTCACGGATGCGCGCGCATCATCATTATGATCATTATCTTCTATAGAAGCTTCTATCTTTATAATTATGCATATTTACAAAAAGTCAATTCGCTCGCGCCTCTAGCGGTGAAAATGAGGGGTAATACCAGCTGACCTAATGTACATGTAAAGTTTGGAGCGGGACGTTTCACAAGAGTGACATCCACGGCTCCAATTTATAATTGTATCAAATAGTATTGGAATAAAAACATTCAATCGGGTAAAACACGGGCGTTGCCCGGGTCATTCGTCTAGTCAACATATATAGTCACGACCGTCTTTCCACCGTCAATTCCTCATGTCACGGATTCGCGCGCATCATCATTATGATCATTATCTTCTATAGAAGCTTCTATCTTTATAATTATGTATATTTACAAAAAGTCAATTCGCTCGCGCCTCTAGCGGTGAAAATGAAGGGTAATACCAGCTGACCTAATGTACATGTAAAGTTTGGAGCGGGACGTTTCACAAGAGTGACATCCACGGCTCCAATTTATAATTGTAACAAATAATATTTGAATAAAAACAGTCAATCGGGTAAAACACGGGCGTTGCCCGGGTCATTCGGCTAGTATATATATATATACATCAATTATATTTTTAAATATAAATTTAAAATAAATTATTATAATAAAGCGTAATTTAATAGTTCAGTTTCAGCTTGCGCTAAACTGGCATTATATTAACAAGTCAATTTTTAAAAATTATTCTAAATAGTGTTTCATTACAATTCATCCATTTTAACATTTTATATATAAAATTTAGTAAGAACGCCTATATCTTAATAATAATAACTTTATTAACATCATGAAACGCTATATCCCAAACTCAGGGATATTTGCGTCAATACATTTCACTGCATTACAGCAATTCGGCTATATACAATCCTGTTCAATTCATTATTTTATATAAGTTAACTAAAGAAAATTGTCCAAAGAGAAAAACAAACAACAAAACAAAACACACAGAGCAAGCATCGCAGTTCTTTTTTTTTTTCTAAGATTCCTTCTCTTTTTTCCAATTCAAGAGAAAGTTGTATATGTATTTACAAAATTGATCAAAATTTGTATACTTTTCTTTTTTGTCTACAAATTCATCAAGCTGTCCAATACGACCAAATCTATTTTCCCTAAAATCCCGGAAAATTGGGCACTCCAGAAGTAGATGTCTCGCGTCTTGAATTTCACCTCCGCAGAAGCATCCTGGTTCCTTCACGGCGCCGATAGTTGCCAAAAATTTCCCAAAAATTTGGACGGAAAATCTTGGAATTCCTAATACGAAAAAGCTTCTGAAAATTTCATTAGTGTTCTCAAAAATTTCATTCATTTTTGCGTTGTAAGAATGATTTGACTATACTTGGAGCATGGGGTTCGTAAGTAATTAGAGCTTCAATGGACATTTGAGCTAGATCAAATTTGATTATTCTGGATTCTATATAGTCTGTTAGGAGTGGAACTTTTGCCAAGCTATGCACACAGTTTGATGAAGTGGTTTTGTATGCTCTAACTGCCCATAAAATGATCTGGTACTGCATGGAGTTCAGTTTTTGTTTACAACGATTGTTTAAATATTTGAACCAAATTTCAGAACCGTATGTAAGTACAGGCCTAATGATTGTTTTGAATAAAGTTAACCTCTTTTCAGTGTCTAAACCCCACATATTGCCACTTAGTGAACATAATAAATTTTTCATACGTCCTGCCTTACACAGAATATCATTAACATGCGGAGTAAAGTTAACTTTGTTTTTCCATTTGTGATTAGAAAATTTCATTCCCAGAATTTTTACTTGCTTGACTGGCATTATTATATTTTTATTAACCTTAATAGGTATTTTTTGTCTGTTATGTAGGTATAGCATATTAGTCTTCTCTGTACTGATCGTTAATTTATTTCTATTACACCATTGGATCACATAATTTAAGGTGTATTCACTTGCGGTTTTTAGTCCTTCAATAGTCTTATTCCAGCAAATTATTGTAACGTCGTCTGCATAACATATAATATCTGCATTCATTGAATCAAAATTTATCAACAAATCATTTAGCAAAATATTCCATAGAAGTGGAGATAAAGGTCCACCCTGTGGACATCCTTTAGTTAGTTTCTTATAAAAAGTTTCTGATTCGTATGTAAATTTCACCTCCCTTTCATTATTCAAATAAGATTTTATGATCCGTATTAAATCTGAAGGAACATCATCATTATCCATTCTTTTTATAATAGCAGGCCACCATGCATTGTCGAATGCACCCGCAATATCTATAGCTATCAAGGAAGTCAATTCTTTTTGTTTATGTTTCAATATATTTTCTATAATTTTATCCATTCCAGTAATTGTTGATCTAGATTTCATAAAGCCATGCTGCCTTGAGCTCATTAAATTATTCTCTAAATAATAGTTACTTAATTTATTTTTTATTATATTCTCAAATGTTTTAGATAGATTAGATGTCAATGATATAGGTCTATAACTTTTATTTATTTCATAATTCGTTTTGCCTGGTTTTGGAATTATTTTTAAGAATGATTTTTTCCATTCATCCGGATAATATCCCATTTCTATACATTTATTGAATAATTTATGCAGAATTGGGATTATTTTTATTTTAGCCTGTCTAATCATATTGTTACTAATGTAATCAGGGCCCGGTGCTTTTTTAATATTTGTTTTTAAAATTGTTTCCTCTATTTCCTTAGATTCGATATAAACACTACTTTTATTTTTATATTTAGGCGTATAATTTCTAATCAAAATATGATCATCTTTATCCAAACCTACAATATCATCCTGAAATATATCGTTCATTAAATTTTTTATTTTGTCGGTCTTTAAATGATCTGGTAAATTATCTATTAGTGGTAATCCTAAATTTCTATTTTTCGATCTCAATGACTTGAATATCCTGTAAGCATTACCAAATGAGTTATTTGAATGCCTTTCTTCTATAAAAATTCTCCAACTCGCTCTTTTTGCCTTTTTACTTTTATTTAAATATTTATTTCTCATTGATTTATAGGTCTTTTCAAGGACCTTTCCATGTCGGTAATACAAATTTCTAATATAGTGGAAATCGTTTTTCATTTTCTCCAGCTTCCCATCCCACCAGTATGTATTTGTTTTATGATTTTCGCTTCTTGTCTTGACATTTAGTGACAGATAAGCTGCCTCTTTAATTATTTGTGTGAGAGTCTTTACAATGTTGTCAATATCTTTGATGTTTGACGCGTGGTTTATCATGGTGATAATATTATCTACGTCTTGTATTGCTATTTTTTCGGTAAATGTTTTCCAATCAGCATATTTTTCTATAAATTTCCATGTTGAGTTTTGTACTGTCCTTTGCCTGTTAAAATTGTGATAAATGTCAAAGGTTATTGCTACATGATCTGAAATGTGCGTCAATATAGTCGTCTTCCAGTTTTGTACCAAACTTATTGATTTTTTGTTTGAAATCGTAAGATGTATAAAGCTAGAATTTCGGCAGGTGGGTATCTTAAGATTATGAATAAATAGGTTATGTTCATCTATGATGGAGTGGAATTTGAAACCATTGGAGTTTGTTGTCGGACCAAACCAGACTGGGTGTCTAGAATTAAAGTCACCACATAGTATAATAGGTTGTTGATTGTAGGTCTCCAGAAGCTCTTGGATAAATTTTCGATGAGTGTCATTAAATCTATGTGGATGTATATAAAGGTTTGCGATAATAGTATTTGATTTTGCTGAATTTAAAGAAGTGGTTGTACAAAAGGAGTTTGTGAATTTATTGATTTTATTAAATTTTAAACTCTTATTCATAAAGATCGTTGCAGTGTAAATTTGTTCATCTGTCGTTGAATGCACTATTTGAGATTCCAAATCGAAAATTACATCTCTATCAATCAGATAAGGTTCCTGTATTAGGATGATATCTGGTGGGTTGTCTTTTATAGAAGCTTGAAGCTCATTCAGTGCCAAGATACTTTTTCTTACATTTTGTTGTAAACATTTAATTCCTTTTCCCTGCATGATATTCAAACTAAATAAACAAAAATCTTAGCTGCGAAATTCGCCTAATTGTCGGTTGGATGATATCTCGTTCGTTGGATAATTCTGTCTATCTGTATTTTGTATAGAGGACAGTCCGAGGAATTAGCTCTATGATTCGGCGAGTTTCTAAATTTAGGATGTTTTAGACAGTTATAACAATTGCAAATTTTTGAACAGTCATGAATTCCTTGCGCGCCGCATAATTTGCATATCTCGACGTTAGTACAATCGGCCAATTTATGGTTGGGATTAAATTGAAGGCATTTCTGACATTGTTTTACCAGAATCTTATCTTCCACAAAACAGCGTTCAAAGTCAGTATATAATTTATTATTCATATTTTTAAGGATCTGGTAAACCTTTGGAGAAACCCTAAGAACTATGTTGTGGTGGGGCGTGTTCGATTTCATGCTAAACAGAACATGGATATCATTTTCCATTTCGTTCAATTCAGGGTTCATACTGCAGATTGTTTTAGTAAAATTAGCGGTTTCTGTAAGTTTATTAACATTTTTGACTACTACTGTAGGATCTCTTGGTTTGGGGATAAAAATTTTGCTGATATTTGCGAGTTCCTCTGCCCTGCTTAACTCATCATTTAGAGATTCCATGTATGATTCTGTAGGGGTCTTTATTATTACAGATTTCCTAGCATTTATAATTTTGTTAATCTTTATATCTTGGATCAAAGCTATTTATTCTTCCAATAGTCCGAGGTGATCAGCTGTGGATAGAATTCCAAGGGAATAGTGGAAGTTCCTAACAGAGGCAACAAGTGGCCACGTTGAAATACTGGAAGATATCAATAAATAAGTTTGATCCAAGATTAGCCTTTTATAATTTATGTATCTGACACGGATTGCTTCATCATTCGATAGATAAATAAATATATAAAGATAGAGTTTCTAGAAACGAGACCAATTGTTGCCATTGCCGGCCCAGCGCCCGCCGGGGAAGCCTCTATGAACCTCGGGTCTGGCACCTCCTGGTGAAAACTTGTCCTGTCAAGACATCTGGCCATAGGTATGCCAACATAGGCCATGGTTTAGCGATGACGATTTGACTAAGGGTCATTTTTTAGCTGAGCTGGCGATTGGTCTTAGGAATATCTACTGTTGGTCGTCTTGGCAGGACTCATGACGTCAGGGGTTGATCAGATCGCCAGAGGTAAAATGGCTTCCCCAAATTTTAAATAAAAAATAGAACTCTACGATATCAATTATGTGCGCGTTGTGAGTGGTGCGGTGGTGTGTATTGTGAGTGGTATGGTGGTGTGTATTGTTAGTGGTAGAGTGGTCGGTATTATTAGTGGTATAGTGGTGTGTATTTTGAGTGGTTTAGTGGTGTGTATTGTGAGTGGTAGAGTGGTGTGTAATTGTGAAATTGTATGTGTATAGAGAACCTGTTGTGAATATGTATTGGGAATGTGAAAGGGGCTATATATCGAAAAGGGAGTTGAGAACTTAAATTATAAAACAACAAATGATTAAATTTTGCACAACACATCGAGCTAAATTCATTACATGAGAGGCGTGCCCAGTTCGCGAGTGCAGTTAAACTCTAGAAATCAAACACCGTCCAAATATACGATTCCTAGTTGCTGAGAGAACCAACACTTCAGAAATATTTTACCAGTATAGAAACCCTTTATGATGATATGTCAAGGAAGGCACATTGTATGGAATGGTTTGATCGGGTCAAACAATAATATTCACCATGGAGGAGGAAATACTGTAAGAAACCATCCATTCGGAGGTTCACCAAATTACTGCATTTTACTCAATACGAACTGTTGTCTTGGCAGACACCTAGGACGTCCAGCATCATCTCACGTCCGTACAACTAGCCAGTAGAAAATCGTTCAGCGAGACACATCTCAGAGATTCGCAAAATATATTAAGAATTGCTTGAGACGCAAAATGATTTGTGACTACGTCCCAGAAAGGATAAAGCAAAAAATGCCTCGGGTGAAAGAAATATCGCTTCTTTTTGTCTAGTTTGAAAAATCTTTTACAGCTGCCTTCGTTAATTACGAGGAATCCCTATTTTTTTTGCTTCCCGGAAAACTGCCATCAATGTCGCGAAGTACATCTTCTCCGTGTGGGACTAAAGAACAGAAAACCTAGGTCACGGAAGGTCTGTCTTCTGTATGCCCGTCCTCACATACCACTGAGAGCTTCAAAGCGGATTAAATTGGAAATTCTGGAGACACTATCCTCGATACAGTCCAGAACTCTCTCTCCAATAGACCTTCCTTACATGTGTTCGGATCGTTTAAGAAAGTGCTAGAAAAGACTGATTTTTGTATTAGAAGTTGAGGTTGGGTCAGAAAAGTATATTAAGGAGTTTTAATAGCAGGGGTGAGATGGTGAATCTCTCAATGGCAGCGATGTGAAGATCATGATGGTGGTCTTTCAGGAAATAAACGCGTTTCGGGTTGTTTACCCTCGTGATGTCAGATGTACGTTATCTCACCAAAGTGATCACTGCCTCTTCATTAGAATTAAAAAAAGTAATAGAATAGAAAACATATATATGAATAATAATAAATAATATAGAATAGAAAATACGTAGAAAATGAATATGTGTGTACCAAAAGTACATTATGAATACCATCCTACCTCAACTCTATGTTGGTTTCTAGGCTAGGCCCCGTCACTTAACCAGCTTAAACATCTTCTTGGAAAATTCGTCCAATTTCATAACTCCTCTCGTAAGATTATGTGAAATATCGAAGCCGCACCTGTACTGATGAGGGTTAAACCCCGAAACCATGCTATAAAGGTTGGCCTTTGTCTGAATTTTCCAAAATTGGTGTTTTGGCTCATTTTTCACTAACGCCATTGTGTTTTGTACTGGGGCTTTTTCTGTTTTTTAATTTTTTATATAAACGTCAACGATAATGGCCAAACAATCTATCCCCAAACAAGAGACGACATTTGAGAAGGAGGAAACGCCGCCCTTGGAGACCGCCGCAGACCCGGTGACACAGATCGCCAACGCCCTGAGTAAGCTGCTGGTCGTCCGACCTCCGAGGAAGATAGACGCGAGTCCTTATGATGGTACATTTGAAGCCCAGAGGTTTTCGATAGCTTCGATGCCCAAGCAGACCGAGCTGAGCTGATCTACACGGACCGTCTACGCAAGTTACCCTACTACCTGAAAGGTAAGCCCTTCCAATATTTTCGAAGCCTACAGTTAGATAGGCTCTTTTATAAAGAAGCCCGCCAGGTCTTGTTAGATTTATTCCCAGCGACGACAGAAGCGTCGTTTGCACGCTTCCTAGCCATCAAATTGACACCCCAAATGCCCCTAGAAGACTACTACCGAAACAAAACAGTATTGGGCATCAAACCTACCCGCCGACATCTTAATAGAGTCTCTGACCGACGGACTCCCCGTCGCAGACCAGCTATTAATCGCGACAGTGCAGCCAAACACCATTAAAGAATGGTTCGACCTAGTGTCCGGAATTAGAGGAACCGAGTGTACCACCAGTGCAGTATACCAACGCCAAGTAGACAAGGCCTCACATTCAACCTACTAAAACCCACCACCGCGGTCAACAACCAGCGTTCATCACGACGTGTAACGTACCAAGTTACAGCCCCACCCTCGCCTTGCAAGTATTGCAAAGAAAATTCACTAAGAACCGGCCCAAAGACAAACCCCTGAGTCCTTTAATATACACGGGAGCATCCATTAATATACTTAAATATTTTGAGAACCATAGGAAATAGATTACACTATAACATTATTATCTATCTGTACAGTTTAACTATAAACGCTATAACCCATAATGTAGATACCTGTGGTAACCGAGAGGACACTCAGGTGTGGTGAGTTTCCAAAACCTCTCTGCACCTTGGAAGCCCTTTCACAGCTCTCACAGACCACATACAGTCGTTTTCGAGGCAGAATGGAAGACTTGGGATTGTCCACACAAAGAACAAAGGACACAGCTGCACTGGGAAAGTTCCGTGAACATAAAGAGCAGAAAGATGGAGAGTGGTGGAGAAGATTGCTTTCTTGTGTATGGTGGCATCAAAGGATGAACGGACATGACTCCCGCGGACGTGGAAGTGGCGATGCATTTCTGGGGTTTTAAGGGTTTTTATAGTCTCAAATGCGGAAGTACTGGGCATTCGTTTGACATAATACTGGGAGGAATCAAGAAGTAGAGTTCAATTTTCCCTCTTTACGACCTTCTAGAAATTTCTGACATCTTTAAGCCTCGTTCTTACATGTTGATGGACTTCTATATCTCGCTATTCAACTCAACTCTTCTTCTATTACACAGCTTTATTTATTATCTCCAGTATTTACAGAGTACATTACATATTTGATGCAATGGTTCTTGTATAACATGCCTATAAGTAGTTACAGAGGTGTTTCTACAAGTTTCTACTTGTATTATACAGCACGTTTTTGATCATATAACCTTGTTATATTACACCAATATGAGGGGTCATGGTTTAAATTATCATATAACCTACAATATATTTTTCTAAAACTTAACTAACATCACCCAAAAACTACAAATCGGCCATTATTTTTGCATCAGCCTAATCTATATATATAAAATTGAATGTCTGTGTGTCTGTCTGTCTGTCTGTGTGTGTGTCCTCTATGGATTCGAAAACCATACATCCAATCGCCGTGAAATTTTGGGAAATTATTAGGTGTATCTCCGGAAAGGTTTACGAAAAATAATATCTTGAATATCTTTAATATCCTTAGAGTTATTTGCAGATTTGTAGCTTTAACTCGCAAGCAGCGCCACCATTGAGACGGAGATAGGCTTTTTCAAGAGGGGGAGTAATGTTAGGAGAGAGGAGCGCGTCTCGAGGCGGGTGCTCACGTGTCACTGTTAAAAACCTATTTGTTTTGGCTACATCTTTTCCCGTGGACTTAACGATAACTTTTCTAAAACTTATTTCAAATTTGATGTATAATTATTTTTACATCATTTAGTTTAGTATAATTATTTACTATAATTTCCTATCGTTCAATTATTATACTTTTTGTTCTTAAAGATTATTTAAGACAATAATCTTTAATTAGAAAGTGCTTTGCCAAAAGTTTGGAGTGGGGCAGACCCCGTGCGAGAATGGATTCGCCCGGCCGCCGGCCGACAGTCAAAGTACCCACCGACCAATCAGGGCAGAGTTGGTGACACAGCTATGCCAAGTAGACAAGAAAAAAAGCCTCGCGGGAGCTTGCCCAAGATGACCTCCGGGAACTTCGTCCATCTTCCATAAACGACCATGAATTTATTCAACCTTATCGAGTATTTTTCAAGGGACCGGGAAAAAATGTTCACTAGATAAAACGATGATTTTGTAATGTAGAAAATTAGGAAAGACAAAATTCAGGATGACACGGCACACAGGGACCGGGAAAAAATAATCACTTTATCGAGAGATTCACGACCATGATTTTATTCAACTTATCGAGTATTTTTTCAAGGGACCGGGAAAATATGTTCACTAGATAAAACGATGATTTTGTAATGTAGAAATTTATGAAAGACAAAATTCAGGATGACACGGCACACAGGGACCGGAAAAAAATAATCACTTTATCGAGAGATTCACGACCATGATTTTATTCAACTTATCGAGTATTTTTCAAGGAACCGGGAAAATATGTTCACTAGATAAAACGATGATTTTGTAATGTAGAAATTTATGAAAGACAAAATTCAGGATGACACGGCACACAGGGACCGGGAAAAAATAATCACTTTATCGAGAGATTCACGACCATGATTTTATTCAACTTATCGAGTATTTTTCAAGGGACCGGGAAAATATGTTCACTAGATAAAACGATGATTTTGTAATGTAGAAAATTATGAAAGACAAAATTCAGGATGACACGGCACACAGGGACCGGGAAAAAATGTTCACTTTATCGAGAGATTCAAATTTACGAGTTTCAAATTATCAAAATATATCTTTTTTTTCAAGTTTATAGAGAATTGTTTTAACAAATGTTCGTTAGACAAACCTTTTCTCGGGTAAAACCTCGGGCGAAGCCGGGTACGTCCGCTAGTCTATATATATATATAAATGAATGTGTGTATGTCTGTCTGTGTGTGTGTCCTCTATGGATTCAAAAACCATACATCCAATCGCCGTGAAATTTTGGGATATTATTAGGTATATCCCCGGAAAGGTTTACGAAAAATAATTTCTTTAATATCTTGAATATCCTTAGAGTTATTTGCAGATTTGTAGCTTTAACTCGCAAGCAGCGCCACCATTGAGACGGAGATAGGCTTTTTCAAGAGGGGGAGTAATGTTAGGAGAGAGGAGCGCGTCTCGAGGCGGGTGCTCACGTGTCACTGTTAAAAACCTATTTGTTTTGGCTACATCTTTTCCCGTGGACTTAACGATAACTTTTCTAAAACTTATTTCAAATTTCATGTATAATTATTTTTACATCATTTAGTTTAGTATAATTATTTACTATAAATTCCTATCGTTCAATTATTATACTTTTTGTTCTTAAAGATTATTTAAGACAATAATCTTTAATTAGAAGGTGCTTTGCCAAAAGTTTGGAGTGGGGCAGACCCCGTGCGAGAATGGATTCGCCCGGCCGCCGGCCGACAGTCAAAGTACCCACCGACCAATCAGGGCAGAGTTGGTGACACAGCTATGCCAAGTAGACAAGAAAAAAAGCCTCGCGGGAGCTTGCCCAAGATGACCTCCGGGAACTTCGTCCATCTTCCATAAACGACCATGAATTTATTCAACCTTATCGAGTATTTTTCAAGGGACCGGGAAAAAATGTTCACTAGATAAAACGATGATTTTGTAATGTAGAAAATTAGGAAAGACAAAATTCAGAATGACACGGCACACAGGGACCGGGAAAAAATGATCACTTTATCAGTTTCAAATTATCAAAATATATCTATTTCTTTTTATAAGTCTATAGAGAATTGTTTTAACAAATGTTCGTTAGACAGACCTTTACTCGGGTACCGATTAATATTGAATTTATTCAACTTATCGAGTATTTTTCAAGGGACCGGGAAAAAATGTTCACTTTATCGAGAGATTCGTTAGACAAACCTTTACTCGGGTAAAACACGGGCAAATGTTCGTTAGACAAACTTTTACTCGGGTAAAACCTCGGGCGAAGCCGGGTACGTCCGCTAGTCTTCTATATATATATATATATATATATATAAATGAATGTATGTGTGTCCTTTATGCCTGACCAAACCACTCATTGGAACGCCATGAAACTTTGGGAAGTTATTTAGTATAGTACTGGGAAGGTTTCTAGCAAATAAAATTTTTGAAATAACTTTTCGCCTAAAAATAATCAAGATAAATATTCTAATTTATCTGTTATAATTCAACACAATCTGCTCTAAATATTATCATGATGATAAGATGATTTTGTAATGTAGAAAATTAGGAAAGACAAAATTAAGGATGACACGGCAATTTATTTGAGACAAGAATAATGATACAATTCCAAGGCAAGATACTATTCCTTTAACTTCCAATTACCGAGGGAACCAATTAATATTGATTTTATTCAACATATCGAGTATTTTTCAAGGGACCGGGAAAAAATGTTCACTTTATCGAGAGATTCGTTAGACAAACCTCTACTCGGGTAAAACCCGGGCGAAGCCGGGTACATCCGCTAGTATATATGGAAAATTCACTAAAGATTTATAACTACAACAAAAAAAAAAATCCAAACATACCAAAATTCTATATAATTCCTGAACTACACAATAAACCAATTTCTTTCAGAACAATCACATCTGGTATAAATTCAGTTATAAAAAACATTGATATACAATTAGCTTCAACACTACAATTTATTATAAATAAATTAACTAATAAATATAATTATAAAAATTTATCGACTCAAATAAAAAAAATCATTAACTATTTAATGAACAATTGGACAAACATTGATTCAGTACACACATTTGATTTTGAGGACCTATATTCTAAAATAAATTTAAGAGATCTAAATAATAAAATAACCAATTTATTTAACGAATTCATTAATGACAAAACTTTCCACATTAAAATTATTCATAACAGATATAAAACAATTAAATTAGATCTTAAAACAGCAAAAACTCTACTGGAAACTTTTTTAAATTTTAATTATATAGAATTTAAAAATAAAATATATATTCAATCAGAAGGCGTTCCTATGGGAACTTCTTCAAGTCCTTTATTAGCCAACCTAATACTTTTCTGGTACGAAAGAGAATACTTTCTACAAAATAATGTCAATTGGCAAATATTCCGTTATGTAGATGACATTATAATATTTAATAATCCACAGTTTAAAAACATAATACCTGAAATATATTCTAAATACTTGAAACTTAAGAACAATGAAAAAATTAATAGAAACAAAAAAGTTAACTTTTTAGACCTAAATATAAACCTTACAAATAATGCTATTAAAATTTATAATAAAAAAAAGTAATTATAATTTCAATATTATAAAATACTGCAATATAAATTCTAATATATCATTAAACTGCTGCAAAGGTATATATTTTGGTCAGTTTCTAAGATCTTATAGAATAAATAATATATTAGAAAATTTCATAGAAGATATTAAAAATTTAAACATGGAATTTATTAAAAACAAATTTAGTATTAAACAAGTAAAATACTTCACCAGTATATCAATTATAAAATACTTAAAAAAATAAATGGAAGTATCCCTTTATTAAATCAACTTTTTATAATTTCTCTCAATAATAACTAATACAAACTTATAAACTTTAACAGTTAATTAAACTCAAATTTTATAACTGATTTTTAAAAAATTTCACAAGATTTTTAAAGTAATATTGTATATAATTCATTTTATTTAATCTCCAATTTCTGGGGAGGAAAATGGAAATTAAATATTAATGAATTTTCAAAATTAATAGCTTTATTAATCATCTAATAATTTACCTTTTTAAAGGAAAATTAAAAGATAAATAATAATCAAATCAGTTATATTAAAATAACTAACTGTAAAGATTATAAAGTTTGGCTTTCTTCCATTAACTATTTTCTCTCTTTTCTTCTTCAGTTGATTTATTATTCTGAAATTTCTAAGAAAACAATCTATTTCTGAAAAGAGGAGCACGGGTCCCCCCCCGCAACAGATGTTATCCAGAAATAGTTGTTTACAGAGGAACGCGTCACAGACTGGGTAGGTAACATTTGGAATTCCTTAACACTTATGTATGTTGAATATTTATATATAAATGTTTCACTAAAACAACTTAATATTAACACATATAGTCCGGTCTAAGAGAGATATATGATATAATAGAGAAGAGGTGAAATATCAGCTGGATTTCTATTTTACAATCCTCGGTCCAGCATATCTCTCTTTCTATTAATTAATTCATTTTAATTTTTTTTGTATATGTCTGGTCTACCATTAGGGTTTCAAAACATAATAACCAAATTTATAACAAAAGTTAATTCATATTATAGATATTTCACTAAATACAACTATATATATTCATTATATAAAATAAAATAAAAAATTAAAATCTTTAAAAAAAAAAAAAAGACAAAATATAAAATTATAAAATATATATATATATATATATATATATACTAACAATCTTATCTACCTTCTTTACAAAAAAAATTATTTTTTCTTATTACCAGTTTGATTATAAGTGTATGGTTCTGTCTTTCTCTCTTTTCTCTTCTTACTAAAAATTTATAATATTAAATATATTCTCACTTCTATTATTCTATATACAAATTAGAGTATGTCTAAATGACGTGTAAAAGCCGATGCAAAAGACGTTACGTTGTTATATTTTATTGTTATTAATTATAAATATATAATTAATTGGATGATGTAAGAAGTAAAGGATTTTTTTTCTCTCTCTCTCTCTACTAAATAATAACAATTTACAAATTTTATAATTTGAATTTAAATAATCAAAATAATAAAGATAATTTTAATACAAAACTAAACAACTATTTATTTTTATAATTAATTTAGATTTAGCTTGCTAATCTATTCAAATCTACTTTATATAAATTATCATTGTTATCAGTTTACTCATTAAATTTTAAATATAGAATCACTATTATATTTTTATTATATAGTTTTTACACTATATATATATATATATATATATATATATATATATATATATATATATGTTATAGATTAGAAATTTTTTGTGTGTTTGATTGTTGAAAAGAGGTGCAGTCGTGGAAAAATAAAAATAATTATTTACCTTTCAAGCAGATTTTTATTTTGAATCTCTTGAAGTAAAAATATACATATATAAAATTATTTATATCACAGGAATATAGAATTTATATAATGAATTCTATAATCGTGGATAAAAGATAGGTAGGGTTAAATATACATATTTACAACAATAATAATTAAAAGTGATATTTTTTTTAATATATGGTCAAAAATGCAGAACAGTCAATGAATGAAAAAATAAAATATATGTTTTTTAAAAAAAATAAAATATTTGTATTTTAGATTATATAATATATATATATATGATATCTTGGGACCTCTGGGACCAGTGTTACCTGATGCTAGACGAACCTCGATGTCACCTCTACCGTGCAGTCGTGGTGGAAGGCGGCATAACTGGACCAAAGGTGAAATAAACAAACAGAGATTCCACTAAGAAGCGTCTGAACGTCAAGAAGGAATGGGACGAGGAGATTTCTGGCAGGAAAGGGTTTACCTCTATCGGAGCGGCCTGCGGACTGGGGCTGAAACAAAGGACTAACTAAGGACTAACTAACTGAGGCTTGGGGCCCCCTTTTATAGCTTAGCTGGGTCCAATCAGGTCACTGCCCTTTTCTGACGTAAACAGGAGGGGGGAAGTTACATCATCCAGGAGGACCACGACCTCGTAAAAATTGGACTGGGCTCTATAGGCCTACTTTCTTATTCTCGCTTAGGCCTGATTAGTTTTAACCTTAATTTTCTCCTGTTATTCTCCATTACTTCTATCTGTACAGTTGCTATACTTTATTAGAGTCTTACGCGGCACAGAATGATATTATGTGATGCTTTCTATTTGCAGTAAATAACAAGTTATATACAGTCACGTGGTGAATTATGTGGTAGTAGATATCTGGATTATTTACAACAATTCCATGGTCTTAAATTATCACATATATATATACTGACTTTTATATATATAGATAGCGTCGTTTTTCGAAAATATTTCCTCTTTAATTTTATTTGCGCATTGGAAGAAATCACCGTTCGATAATAATTACCTTATTTTTTCAAAACCTCTTATGCCAAAAAAAAAAAGAAATGTCATATCATGGCTGTGCTGGACAAACCAAAACCCAACATTAAGTGGTCAAAAAATAATAAAATAACACATATTCTAACCTATATTATGCGTCTTGTTATCATTATTATATTATTTGATTCCCTACACATACCTATATTTTTGAATTATTTAGAAATATCCCCTGATTGAAATAATATAAGGAAAGGGAAGGTTAGTGAAATATTTTGTTTATTTTCAGGGCGGCGGCACTCATGAGCTCTCACAACAACAAGCTGTGCTCCATCGAGGTGGTAATGGACACTTCCTTTGTTAACAGCTACCCCAGTTTGGATGATGCCCAGAAAGATTTGCTCATCCACTTCATGGAGGCGGACACTATCTTCCGCAATGTGGATTTCGACAATGATGGCGACCCCGACAACGTGGGCTTGCTTATTGAGAAGTTCGCGTACAACAAGACGCTGTTTTCCACCCTGGAAAGGCTGAATGGAGCAGTACGCACAAGAGCCTACTTCGAGGAACTCTCCCAGCCCAACGACTACTGTCTTGTAATCTGCTTCACAAGCGCTCTCATGCCTGACTTAGCTGGCCTATCCTTTTTGGCCTTGTCAAATGTCGGTCCGAGCGGAATCTGCCAAGGGAATAGCATCGACAAGGTCAAATTCGCCCGAAACGCTGTACTGATAAACACAGCTTCTACTAACGGAATGACTCCTATCAAACAGAATGAGCTATTTAAACGGCTTCTCCATCAACTAGGACATGTATTCGGCGCGGCCTACGACCCTAAAATCCCCTTATGTTCACCAGGAGGCTCGAAGGGCAACTTTATTATGAACGACAATCTCAGTAGTGTCCCCAACCTTCATTTTTCTCCTTGCAGCATTAGAAGGATGTCAAAGGTTATTCAAAGTGTCGGTAGGTTTCTTTTCAACAATCAAATTTAATTTTGTTTTTAAAATGTCCAACATGCTTGAATTGGCGAAATCTTCTGAGTGCTCGTCGTCACTAATTTATTAAAATCAAGAAAAATTAAATTAATTAAAAAAAAAAGTATCTCCTGATCATGCAGCTGGAATTTGCTGATGACTTACGTCGGATAAATATTAACTGATTGGTAATTTTTAATTAATCCATAATATTGGCCAAATAACTTTTCTTTATTAATCAAAATCTGGAGATGTTTTCTATTAATTTATCAACCTCATCCCAGTAATATTTCACTCTTGTGCAAATTTTCATGAAGTTTGGCGTTCTCTCGTATTATTCGCTTCAAATAACCATTCCTTGATTCTTCAGGAAGCCTTAAGAATCAGCTTTTTTGATCGTTGAAGTACAGCCTCTGGACTACTGACTGTAGCCAGTGGGTACGATCAACGTATGCCGTTTATTTGAAGCAGTTTCTAACACGAAGTACTTGAGAAAACAGACGGAGAGCCTGGTATGTGCCGGGGTTGCAGCCTAGAGTGTTCGGACTGGAGGGACTCGAGATTGTTCTAGGGGAAAGGTAAGAAACTTTTGTCGGGACAGGTTGACTTTCCGCTTTATTGAAAACCTATCCTACAGTATTCTCGTTCTTTGTTTTCTGCGCATTTTTTTTTTCATCATGGAGGCTAGAAACTAAATTACCTGTTGCAAGTTGTACGCAGTCAAAATGGAATTGGCCAAGGACGCACACAGAGGGCGGGATCCAGGACCAAAAACCAGAGAGAAATCAGAAGATCCACTACAGCTGGCGAGAAGACGGCGTCAGAGAGATCTGCCCCCAGATGATCGAATCCAGTGGTTTTATACTCTTCCCGAAGGGAAGTTCTCAGAATATAACGACCAAAATGGAAGCTAGACAACGTGGTTGACTAAATCTTTATATTATAAGTTAACTTTATATAAGATTTACAAACGGAAAAATATGTTCAGGGTAGCCTAGTGGACATGGCATCTGCCCGGTTAGCGGAACACTGTGTGTTCGATTCCCATCCCTGAACACTTTTATTTTTTTCGTTCATCATTACTCTTCATACTTCGTCCCTAAGAATAGAAATAGTCGTTATTTATCCTTAAAATAAATTACGATTTTTCGTTCAAAAGAAACATTTGCGGTAAAACTTGTCAAACGTCGTTTTACAATCATAAGCCGCATTATATTGTATTATAAACTTAACCTTACCAATCAAATTTCTCTTTCTCTCTTCATATGCCATTTAAGAAAACAAAATCGGAACGTTTTTGCGATATTTTGGATGTAAGAGAAAGAAACTAACTTACTTTGTGTGTTACTCCATTGATTAAAAAATATTGAAAGACATCGGGCTGTTTGGTTCAGATTGAATTCTTGACGCTGATCCTGAAAAAATATATATATAATTTCCCTAGCGCGTTTAGAATTTTTTCTTAGATTAAAATGATAATATATTATAATATATGACCTTTTAAGTGTAGAAATTTATGGATACATTTCTTGATTTTTATTTCATCCAGACATTTATTGAAATCATTAACTTTATTATAATTATTATTGTTATCAATCAATTATATATAAGTCTAATATATCCAGGCTCATTAGATTGGTGATTGGATTAAAGTTTTTTAACAGTCTAACGATCTTTTAAAATTTAAAGCCCGAATGTTTTATATTTTATTATTACATTATATTTCATTTTTCCAAAAATGTTTCAAATATAGTGCAACCCCTAAATCACCAAAAAAGTATTTGACAATTTTTTTTCTAAAATGATTTCTGTTAGTTGACAGAACTCAACTAGTAACTTTTCTTGAATAATATTGTCACAGAATAATTATTGTTGAATACTCTGTTGTTTATCATCATAAATAATTGCATAGTCATCACTTCTTACCATGCTTGTAAATTACCACTTGAAAAATCAATTGACACATTTTGCAATATGCGTGGCAAGGATAAAATACTAAGTTTAATTAATTAATTATTTTTAATTAAGCTTTTGGAATACTTGTCTTCTCTACCGTGACATTTGGTGGAGATTAAGCTGGATCATCCCTACGTCGCCCAAGCCGTCAAAAGAAGCCGTAGAATCCAAGGACTAGAGCCTTTAGAAGAAAAAATGAAGACAGAACAAGCTATTCAAGTCCCCAAAGGTGAACAAATTTTTCAACCCTTTAGACACCCCTCTGTTTTTCTGGAGAACCTGGCCAAAATCCCGAAAATGGCTAAAGGAATTTCATCGGGTTGCTAGGTATAACCACTGGGACAACCCAATGTGCCTGGCGAACGTTAATTTTTTCCTTTCGGGAACAGCAAGAAGCTGTTCGAGAATATCGAAGAACAGGTAAACTCGTGGGATTCGTTTGAAACAATTATCTCTCTGAATTTTGGTCATCACACCAACCAAAAAGAAAACTTGATTCAAAAAATAAAATCCCGAGCTCAAGAAATAAGCGAACTTTGTGACATCTACATTCAAGAAGTCCTCGACCTGTGCAAGCAAATCGACCCCAAAATGAGCGAAAGCGAGAAAGTTGCACATTTATTGAAAGGTATATCGGAGGATATTTATAGATCAATTGTCGTTTTGGAAATAGACACCACTGAAGATTTTATTAGGTTGTGCAGAAAATCGAAAAATCAAACAAGCAACGTGTGAACAAGCCAATAGTGTTCGATAGACTACCCAACGTTGCTTCGATCGATCAAGTAGAGTCCGAATCGACGGAGGACTTAATCAGACTGATAGTCCGCGAATAAGTCCATCGTGCATTA
This sequence comes from Cordylochernes scorpioides, assembly GCA_030710605.1. Lineage (NCBI taxonomy): Eukaryota > Metazoa > Arthropoda > Arachnida > Pseudoscorpiones > Chernetidae > Cordylochernes > Cordylochernes scorpioides. Next base: position 161,148,531 of record CP092865.1, on the reverse strand, counting down.
AACACCGCATCAACCGCTCCAGAACCCTCTCCTCTCGAGACAATTATCAGAGAAGAAATTGAAAAAAATCTTGCTGCGATTTCTAATCCGGTCCAAAGACCACAACCCCAGTACAAAACCCAAACAAGGGTATTCACTCGGACACCTAGACAGCGGTACCCTGACCAAGACACACCAGTATTCAACCAGACGCCAAGCCAAAGACGAACAGACCAATGGAGGACCCAAGACAAGAAGCCAATCTGCTTTCATTGTGGCCGCCCAGGCCATGTCAAACGCTACTGTAGAGATCGCCAGCCAGTAGACCAATTTGAATTAGAAAGACCTAAACGGTACATACAGACCCGCCAAACTACTTAATTCAATGAGGAACATTCTTCAATATCTCCAAACTAACGCCGACAATCACCATACTCAAACAGAGAAAGATCCCAAGACGCCAGTCCATTTCCCCCAGGCCGTCATACAAGCCAATCCCCACGACGCTACAATCTAGAAAAAACTAAGCGTCGCGTCTTCTTTCGAGGGGGAAGCCGCGAGTGTTAAAAACTCTCCATCGACGACAGCCGCCAAATTAGAACACAATTCCGTTGAAATAATTATAGATGACGTTGAATTTTCTGCCTTGGTCGACTCGGGAGCCTCATTCTCTGTTATCTCAAACGGGTTAAGACGACACTTGAAAAAAACGATGTTCAAGGATGAAGGAATATCTCTTAGAGTCGCCGATGGCAAAAAAAGTTACATATCTGGATCGATGCACAATATTTTTCAGCATAAATGGGTTGAGACAGCCTTTTGAATTTATCGTCCTTCCCAGTAGCAACCCCAGCATCATACTCGGATGGGATTTTTTGGAAGCAACAAATGCTGTGATCGATTGTGGACGTGCCGAAATCAGGCTTGAAGAAGATAAAGACGATTTGAATTCGCTAGCGATCGTGACCTCTGAAAACATAATCATTCCAGCCGAATCAATAAAACAAATAAATGTGATGAGCTCAGAACTCAATGGACGAAACAAGGTACTTTTTGAACCTTCAAAATGCGCATTATTAAAAAAATAATTATCAGTTCCCTATACACTTCTTACGATCAATCACAATAAATGACAGCTTTGGATTGCAAACTCTAGCCCAATAACACAAATTATCCCTAAAGGAATGTTTTCAGGGAGAATACAAGTTTTTGACGAAAATCAATTGATTGCTATCTCGGAGTGCTCTGATCCTGAAGAAATATATTAGTCCCAAGAATGACAATAAGGGTGACGTTGTATTTTTACAGAATTTTATTAGTAACGACCTATCAGCAGATCAACAATCTGAAGTCTTATCAATTCTGAAACAATTTGATAAGGTATTTGATACCAATAATGATACAGTAAGACAGACGCCTCTAACAAAGCTTAAAATCGAAACTGGAGACCATCGACCAATTAAACACAGGCCCTATCGAGTTTTCCTAATAGAACGACAAGCAATTCAACAGGAAGTAGACAATATGCTAGATGCCGGGATAATACGCCACTCAGAAAGCCCTTGGTCATCGCCTGTTATTTTGGTGAAGAAGAAAGACGGTAATTAGCGCTTCTGCGTTGATTACAGGCAATTGAACAAGATAACTAAAAAAGACGTTTATCGACTCCCTCGAATTGACGATACTCTTGATTCTTTAAAAGGTGCCAATTTTACTCGTCAATGGACCTACGCTCTGGATATTGGCAGATAGAGGTAGACGAGGCAGATAGAGAGAAAACCGCCTTCATAACCCCAGATGGTTTATGAATTTCTCGTGATGCCCTTCGGCCTGTGCAACGCCCCTGCAACATTTAAGCGTTTGATGGCTAAAATCTTAAGGGGATTGAAGTGGACGCAGTGCCTGTGTTATCTAGACGACATTGTAGTTTTCTCCAAAACATTTGACGAACACTTGCGTCGACTCAAAATCATCTCACAATGCCTTAGAAATGCAGATTTGAGCTTCAATTCAAAAAAGTGTATTTTTGGAACCAAACAAATAAGAGTGTTTGGACATCTCGTCGATGGCAACGGCATCTATCCCGACCCTGAAAAGATAGAAGCTATCGCCAAGTTTCCGACCCCACGATCTATCATTGAGGTGAGGAGTTTCATCGGCATTTGTTCTTACTTTCGCCGATTTATTGAACACTTCGCCGAAAAAGCTGCCCCTCTTGATGAAATTCTCAAAAAAGACAAGAATTTATATTGGGACTTAGAAGAACAAGAAGCTTTCGAATCCCTGAAAAGGGCCCTGATGTCTGAACCTGTCTTAGCTCGTTCTGAAGAACACCTGCCAACCCAGCTTCATACTGACGCCAGCAATTATGGTATCGGAGCAGTCCTCGTTCAGGTCAATGACGGGAAAGAGCAACCAGTAAGTTAGGCCTCAAGAACCCTAGCGAAGGCAGAAAAGAATTACTCCACTACAGAAAGAGAATGTTTGGCCGTGATATGGGCAATAAACAAATTCCGCCCCTACCTCTTTGGTCGCGAGTTCGTCATCCGTTACGGATCACCACGCCCTTTGCTGGTTATTAAATTTGAAAGACCCGACAGGAAGACTGTCGAGGTGGGCCATTAAACTCCAAGCATACGACGTTACGTTAGCTTATAAAATCGGGCGTAAGTACCAAGATGCGGACTGTCTCTCTCGAAGTCCTCTCGAGAGCAAATCGGAAGAAGCAGACGAAGAAGATGATGATGATGTACCATCAATAACTGCTCTGACCTGCTTCGATACTGAACAGAGAAAGGACCTTAGAATTAGAAAATTGATAGAAGAAATAGAAGAATCTGGAGACGAACCAAGAGGATATGAACTGGTGAAAGGAACCTTGTACAAAAGGAACTTCGACCCTCTGGGAAACCCACACCTCCTCGTCATCCCCAAGCACCTACGATTGGAACTACTGAGAAGCCTACACGACGCTCCGACAGTGGGTCACCTAGGATTTTCTAAAACTTATGAGAAGGTTAGAAACAAATACCTTTGGCCAGGACTTCTCAAGGATATACGAAAGTATGTAGCACATTGCAAAGATTGCCAAAGAATAAAACAGACAAACCACAAACCGCCTAGGTTGCTCAAACCCATTCCTCCTGCAACCTTCCCATTCCAAAGAATCGGAATACGGTAGATCTTCTTGGGAGATTCCCGAAATCCTTTGGCATTAATAAATGAATCATAGTCTGCACTGACTATCTTACTCGATTTGCCGTTACTAAAGCCTTACCCACAGGGGAAGCAAAAGAAGCAGCCAAGTTCTTAATGGAAGATGTTGTTCTCAAGCACGGAGCCCCCAGAGAAATCATCACGGACCGAGGACGAGTATTCTAATCCAAGTTGATTGCGGAACTTACCAATCAATGCCTATCGGTTCGCGACAGCATATCATCCCCAGACGAATGGACTGACAGAGAGGTTAAACAAAAATTTAGCCAACATGATGGCTACGTATGTAAGTGCTGAACAGAAGGACTGGGACGTAATCCTGCCCTCCGTCACGTTCGCCTGCAACACCGCAAAACAATATACGGCAGGTTTTAACCCCTTTTAAACTGATCCATGGACGCGAAGCCGAAATGACTGTAGACGCTCTTTTCCTAAATCCGCATGAAGATCTCCAAGAGGAATACAGTCAGAAAATTGCCTCGCGAGTCTAAGAGACTAGGCAGCTGGCAAGATTAGAAACCTTGAAAGCCCAAGAAAAGGACATGGCCAGATATGATTCAAAGCACGAAGCAATGGATTACAACGTCGGTGACCTGGTATGGATTTTTATCCCGATAAGGAAGGTGGGACTCTCAGAAAAACTGATGAAAAGGTACTTCGGGCCATACAAGGTTATTCGGAAACTTTCTGACTAACCTTCGAAGTAGAACCTGTGTACCAACCAACCAGGAGACGCCAAACAAGAGACCTGGTCCATGTACTGAGAATGAAGCCCTACCATGACCCTGAGGACCAGGCTGATCTGTTAAAGTAATAATTACAGCTTGACGCTGTTCATCTAGGAAGGGAGCAATGTCATAGAATAATTATTGTTGAATACTCTGTTGTTCATCATCCTAAATATTTGCATAGTCATCACCCCTTACCATGCTTATAAATTACCACTTGAAAAATCAATGGACACATTTTGCAATATATAAGTTTAATTAATTAATTATTTTTAATTAAGCTTTTGGAATACTTGTCTTCTCTACCGTGACAATATATTGAATTTCTAAAAGGTCAGATGTTTTTTTTTTAAGGATGCTAGGCTATCTCCATCACAATTATCTTTCAGGATGCCATATTTTATTTTTGATTCATAATTTTGTGAGACAAGACCTAATACTTAAAAAATACGCCTCAGTACAGACACAAGTAGCGTAAATATCGGAATTACACATTGAATTCACAATTTCAATAATTGAGGCATAGATTGGATCTTTATGAACATATATTTATTTTAATATGTCGTTGAGCAGTACGCTCGCATTCTTATAAAGAAAATAAATATTTTTAGAAACATTAAATTTAAGATTTTTTAAAAATTAGGCCAGACTGGATATATGTATATAGTGATTCTTAATATTTTAGTACAGTAGAAATTCCCCGTAAAGGACTCCTAATTACAGAGCCAAAGTGTCCTTTAAGGAGAGGTGTCCTTTTACCGGAGAGTTTCTAAATTGTAAAAATGGTGATTTTGCAAATTAAAGCTGTCCTTTGTGGAGAGGTGTACGCTAAAGGGAGGTTCTACTGTATTCCCTATTTCCTTTATGGCCTCGAAAACTGTGTGTGTCATTGGCAGCCGCTGATTGCCTGACCAACAACACAACTCCTTTCTGCGGCAACGGCGTGGTTGAGGCGGGCGAGGAATGTGACTGCGGTTCGGCCTGCCAGCAACGCGACCATTGCTGCCTGCCGAGGTTCGGTCGGGGCGACCAGAGTGGCTGTCAACTAGTCAGAGGGACATTATGTAGCAGCAGACAACCTTGTTGTACAGATTCATGCGACATTGTGGCTGCCCATGAAGAAATGATATGCAGAACCTCCAACACGCCATGCATGGAACCTGCTCGATGTAATGGCAAGGATCCCGAGTGCCCTCCTCTGAGGCAATCACCTGATGGAACTGAGTGCGAGGAGGGAATGAAGACGTGTAGAAACGGGACTTGTAGCAGTAACATTTGTTTCGACAACAACCTCACGGTGTGCTGCTGTAGCGAAATGGAGATAAGATGCGAGCTGTGCTGTGAGACTGAGGAGGAAGAATGCAGAACTCCCCAGGCACTCAATTTGACGAGCAAGCCCATTCCACGCTATTCGAAAACAACTTGTGCTATTCGCAGAGATGGGTAAGTATCGAACCGCATTCTGTCTGTCCAATCTGTTCTTGACGCCATTCTCTAGTATAGGATAGAATCAAAGACTCCCTATAGTTGACTGAGGTATTTAATGGACAATTCAGCATGTTTTCCCATTTCTAGCAAGTCATGTTGACTATTCAGCCACTATTAATTCTATAGAGTATTCTATGGTCTGAGATATTCTAACAAATACTTGTATATATATTCGATATAATTAGTGAAAATTTGATCTTAAAGTAAATTCCCGCATACCAAAAAAAAATTAGAATACTTCTTTGCGTTAAATTCTCAGATGATGCAATCTGGTATATCTTTTCAGATGTCCATAAAATTCTGTATTCACTTTCAATTCTGGCACATGGAACTTTATGTCTATTTTTGTTAGTTGAATATAAATATGATAAACTATGTTTATGAAATATATATATTTGGTTATCGTGAAAATAGAGGCTTCCTAGCCGGCATTCATTCTCGAAACGTCTAGATAATAAAGAGATTTACTGGCCGAAGTATCTTTAATTTTAAGAACTATAAATATTATGCAAAATCCTATTGATTATAATTTTAGAGTGCGCAGTTGAATAAAATTGAATTCTGGTTCAATAACATTACAAAAATATTTTAAAATAGCTCAAACATATTTGAGTGTTTGTATTAAATGCTGCTGATGCCACATTTCTGTCTAGATTCTAGAACATTAAATCGCAGATACACTTAATATGGAAATAGAGAAGCCCATAATTCCAGCATGAAACAAGAATGTTTGTCATTATCACTAATTTAGCTCTTAATATTATTAATATCTCTATTTGTATCTGATCAATTGGTGAGTGGCTGTGATTTTTCTAGGTCTGAAGAATCCATCGTTGACAGCACCAACATAACGACCCCACAGTTGGGCGCCATTAATAGTTGCTGGTTCCTGGACATACCGAGCCAGATGCTCGAGGATTGGCCCTACCTGCTCAACATCCTGCTCACCATCCTGGTGCTCATGCTCCTGTGCTGCCTTTACCTCTACCGTAGACGCAGGATCGCCAGGACTTCACCCAAACAGTGGGGCGTGTACCACACGAGTATACCTCAAGATATCGGCTTGACTTTCCTTCGCAGTCATCTTTAATAAATATTTTCACATATGACTGTCTGTTTAAATTGTATACTTGGTGATATGGCGAACAAGGGATATAGCAGAATCTTTCTTAATCAATTTATCTCATTAGTGATAGCCTCGAAAAATATATACAAATTTTAAAATTTTAAAACTTGCTCTGCCAAACATGACTCAGTCTCCAATAAGTGATCAGAGGTATTTATTTTTATCAGACGATATTTTATTGGAATTCTATTATAAACACAAGGTAATGTATTACAAATTATAAAGATAATTCTTAGTGTTTAAAATTTATTACCTTTAGATTTTATGCACTCATTTGTACAATAAGGTTTCAAGACGTTATTAGGGTGATTACAGTAACCTGTGTTGATCTTTTGAGCGGAGGGAATCTAATAATGATATTCCCTACTTAGAGTCTGATACAAAGATAGAGAGAATTCAGAAGAAGAGTGGAACAGCCGGGTTAAAATGTCACAGTCATCTCTCTCTTTTCAAATGATGATAATATCAGTATGAGGTCTGTAAAAATAGATTTTTTTTTTTTTTTTTTAATATATTTGAAAAGATATTGAAAAATAGCCATCCTAGTTAAGTCACAACGCATAGAGCTCAAATTTCTCGAGATGCTACAAGCAGATGATTTACACATATTTTTCAGTGTTCAGAATGTGACAACCTCAGGAAGCTGTTGAACCAGTTCGAGGCTATATGAGCGATGCGAAATGTCGTAGATGGACATGGGATTGGTCGAACTCGCAAGTGCTAAGAGATTGGTTCCTAGAGTTGAAGAGCCTAAGCGAGCTAACAGATACTGTTGAGGCTGGTTCCTGATGCCATCGCACCTAGATGACTATGCTGAGTCCAAAATATCTCATGAAGTCCACTCTCAGAAATGCATTAGATCCTGGAATGTTATGGTATTAATTGGGCCTTTTCGTGGCTGAGAAGCTACGATATTGTCGATTAATCTATCCTTAATTTTTTATTCATTTACTTATTCATCCTTCTACCTTTTCATTCTCCAACACACACATCATAATATCGAATTATGAGAAGCTGATTACATTCCAACTTAAAATGGTAGAAAATCTACGTAAGGAATGAGGCATCCTGTCACACAATATTCTACGGTGGCCCACTTGATGAATCATCACCAGTCACGTGAAACTACGTTACTGCTCATATTCTGAATATTTTGTTTAAGAGATGCAGAAGTTGGTAAATAGTTTTTTGTGAAAATTAATTTGATTTGTTTAATGACACACACACACACCTGTTCTGACATGATTTGTAATAAAGAAAAGGATCAATCAACAGTCAATCACTATCCGGTGGAGACACTCTGGATCTGATTCATCAATGGAAATACAACCATCTGAACGTTTGATAGAAATGAATACCTCCGCGGATGGATCGACTATATCTCGAAGAAATGGAAGTGTTTGCAAATTTTACTACGACTCTGCATTGATAATCTCATCTTGTGAGAACAAACTAGAGCACCAGGACTCTGTGGATGGACTCGGACGCTAACATTGATGGCCCGGTTTACGCGAATTTTACCAGCCGACCCACGAGCGTCTCGGGAGTTTCTAATTCTTGAACTAGCTAAAATCTCGACCTTCCAATCTGGGCCCGGTTGAATATTTTCCAGGCTCTTATAGAAGTGCCCTTTCCGCCTCCATATTCTATGTAGTTGGGTTCGACACACACAAAAAAACGAATGCCTCATGATAAATCATTAGATACAAGGCGCGTTCATTTGAAAAAGGTTTTGGTAAGCGTTAATGACTTTAATTTAATTACATTTATGCCACAGTCTCTAATTTTGAGATCCTGGAGACTTTTGACAGCAATTGTAATTGAGACATTCAGACCAATTTGATGTGAAAATTTCTCATTTGTATATGGAAACCTTGATAAAATTATTTATATAGACCAACCGGAAGGTGTTAAACCAGGGGAAGAACACTTATATTGTAGGCTAAATAAAATTAATTTATGGACTCAAACAGAGTAAAGATGTTGAATGAGTTTTCGAAAGATAAACTTTATATAGGAAAAAGGATTCATGAGAAATCCAATTAACATATGCGTTTATAAACTTGAACGCAAATAAGGAAGAGTAATTCTATCAGTCTATGTAGACGATATTTTCACCATATCATAAAACGAGTCGATAAGAGAAAAGTGTAAGATTTTTATAGAAGAAATGTTTGAGGTGAAATACGTATCTTGGACCGATCTCTTATCTTCTTGTCGTCAATTTTTTCAACATCAAGATAGAAGCCTTACACTTACCCAGAGAACTCACATTAATAGTCTTCTTTAACGCTTCAGACTACAATATCTGGGAAGTATATCAACACCAATGGAGGTAAATGTTGATCTTGATGACACTATTGAAGGAATTGAAGAAAACCTACCCTATCGAGAACTGATAGGAGGGCTATCATTCTTTGCACAGAGAACAAGACCAGATATAGCATATGCTAAAAATTCAAGATTGGGATCAGACATGATAAGCCACGTTTGGAATATAAAAAGAGAGATTAAGAGGAACGTGGTAAGTTTCTTTATTAAGCAGTATACGAGCTTTCGGACGTCAGCCGTCCTTCATCAGGTATTGACATGAATGAGAAGGAGATGCTATATTTATAAGCGACAGTTTAGCATAAAAAATATTAAACAAGAAATAAAAGATTAAAAAGATTTGAGATTTGCATGCCAGTGCACAACAAACTCCTCGCCTCCTCTAAGAGATCCTCAACCGCTCCCAGTTCCACCAAGAAAGATTTCGCTTCCCTTAAAACCTTAAAGAACTATTGCGATATTATAATTTCCAGATCCGATAAGGGCTCTCAGGTTGTTATGATGAAGGCGGAGGAATATGAGAGAAAAATGCTTGACCTCCTATCTGACCCAGACACGTTCCATGAGATCCCAACCGAACGAATCACTGCTCTTTCCGATGGCTTTAAGTTTGCACTCAGGACGCTCAAGAGGAATGGAAGCATCACCTCCGAGCAATTCCAGCGATTCACCTCCAACCTTACCGGCGTCCCCTACATATACGGCCTCCCTAAGACCCATAAGCCCCACATTCCCCTTAGGCCCATTGTAGCCTACCACCTCTCCCCTGCACTACACTTAGCTAAATATCTCACTAACCTCCTTAAACCTCTCGTTAAGGCACACAACCTCTTTTCAGTTCAAGATTCTACCGAATTTCTAACCAAATTAAAGAGTGTTCCCCAGCCTGATAAACTTATCATGTCCACCTTCGACGTAACATCCCTTTTCCTATGCCTTCCACACTCTTTGATTACAGACGGTCTTAGTTCACTCCTTGCCTTCTCTACATTCTCTAGCAAAGACCAAAAATCGATAATAGATCTGTTTACTATCTGTCTTGGCATGAATACCCTCGAATTCAACAGCCGTTCCTTTCTACAGATACGAGGCTCCCCTATGGGCAGTCCTCTCTCCACAATCGCAGCGGAAATTGTCATGCTAGGGCTGGACCAATGGCTGGTGTCCAAAGATCATTTGGGGGTCGTTACTTGGTTACGTTACGTAGACGACATCTTCTGCCTACACCGAGATACCGATCATTTACCCATTCTCACCGCTTTAAACTCTTACCATCCGGATCTACTTTTTACACACAACCCGTCCCGCTCTAACTGTATTCCATTTTTAGACATTTTAATTATTAACACCGACGATAAATTCCACACAACGGTCTTTCACAAACCCGGCTTTACCCCCTCGTACCTACATTTTTCATCCCACGCCCCCGTCTCCCATAAGATCACCACCGTCCGAACTCTTTCCAAACGTATCTACACCCACTGTTCCCTCCCTTTCTTTAAAAATATCGAGAGGCGCACGGTCTACTCGCATCTCTTGTCCGCGGGCTATCCACGCAGTTTTATCGACCGACATTTTTTCACACCCAATCAAAAAAGAACCACACCTCCTTTATTTAAAAGCACCTGCGTCCTCCCATACTCCACCACGAATTCCGGTATTGGTTCCTTTTTACGTAAATTCGGCATTCGCACTCTTTACAAGTGCACACCTTCCCTTTACACCTTCCTACGACATCCAATCACAAAAAGCTCCGCCAAACGTAACCCCCAATCCCTTTCTAACGCCGTTTACAAAATTCCTTGTAACGATTGCGATTTATGCTATATTGGAGAAACAGGCCGAACAATCGCCATCAGAGCCAGTGAACACGCCCGCAACATCCGCTCGAAAGACAAAAAATCGCTCATATACCAACATATCGCCGAATCCGGACATTCCTTTAATCTCGACAATACAACCCCCGTTTATAGCGATATAGCAAATAAATACCAACGTTTAGTTCTCGAAGCCCTTGTCTCCAATACTACACCCAGCCTCAACAGAAAGATTGACCTCCCGCCCCAATATTCTTTATTTTATTCTATACCAACAGATACACCTCCTTCGTAACTTTTAACTTTATCTTTATTCCGCTGTTTTTTATATTCTCGTTTATATTCTTATTTTTATTTTTATTCTTGCTTTTGTCTTCGCCTCTGGTTTTCCGCCTTTTTCCCTTCATCCTAGGTATGCAGATTTTCTTAAATCTATATATTGTACACTTTTATTACTGGCATGCAAATCTCAAATCTTTTTAATCTTTTATTTCTTGTTTAATATTTTTTATGCTAAACTGTCGCTTATAAATATAGCATCTCCTTCTCATTCATGTCAATACCTGATGAAGGACGGCTGACGTCCGAAAGCTCGTATACTGCTTAATAAAGAAACTTACCACGTTCCTCTTAATCTCTCTTTTTATAGCATATGCTGTTGGACGACTGGCTCAATATTGTATCAAATTCACAAAGAAGCATTGGAATGCAGCAAATAAAGTATTGCGATACCTTGGAGGAACCAACGATTAGGGTATCACCTACAGATTCGAATGTTGAAGATAGGAAGAGTATATCTGGCTATATGATTATGTTATCAGAATATCTCATAATTTGGAAGAGTTTAAAACAGACTCTTACAGCACTTAGTACAATGGAAGCAGAGTATGTAGCTCTTTCAAGGACAGTGAGAGAAATCACATGGGTGAGAGACCTGATAAAACAATTGAAGTTTGGAAATTTGATCACAGACCCAACTCTCATTTGGTGTAATAGTCAAGCTGCAATCACACACGCCAAGAACTATTAGGAATATAAATAAGTTCGTGCGGTTTTGATAAAGATGGCGCTCCTAGTTTATTATTCCAATGTTTCATCTAGCAACACCATTATTTTGAAGCGTCACATACGGCTTCCTTTTCCAGTAACCGTCATTTCTCTAAAGTATAAACAATCTAGTTTCTGTTTGCTCCTAAAATGTCAACATTTGTACCAAATAATGTGTTTTTGCGGGGAGTTTCACTTCATTACTTAAATATGAAGGGAAAAACTGCTGAGATTCATCGTAGTTTATGGTGACCATACTCTAGCTGGACGAACGTGTCAGAAGTGGTTTGCACGGTTTAAAAGTGGCAATTTTGATTTGGAAGAAAGACCCGGAGTGCCGTCAAAGTTTGAGAATAAAGAATTAGAGGCAAGGCTCGATGAAAATCCAACAAAAACGCAAAAGGAACTCCCAAAAAACATTTGGAGTCACTCAACCAGCCATTTTTCATGTTTCATTTTTCAAAAATAGGAATGATCCGAAAGGTCGGGAATTGAGTGCCGTATAAACTGAAGTCAAGAGACATCGCACGCCGTTTTTTCACGTGTGAACAATTGCTCCAACGTAAAAAAAGAAAGGGGTTTTTGCATCGAATGGTAACTGGTAATGAAAAGTGGGTCCATCACGATTATATGAAACGTCGGACAACGTATGGATACCCGGCCGTGCCTCATCATCGACAGCCAAGCTGAATATTCATGGCGGGAAGATTATGCTGTGTATTTGATGGGACCAGCTAGGAGTGGTATATTATGAGCTACTAAAACCGAACAAAAATATCACAGGGGAGGTCTACTAAAGAAAATTGATGCGCTTGAGCCAAGCTTTGCGAGAAAAACGGCCGCAATACGCCAATAGACACGACAAAGTTATTTTGCAACATGATAATGCTCGGCCACATTCTGCAGCACCCGTTAAAACGTACTTAAAAACGCTCAAATGGGAAGTCTTACCCTACCCACCGTATAGCCCAGACATTTCTCCTTCCGATTATTATCTCTTCGGATCAATGCAACCTGGCCTGGCTGACCGGCACTTCTCCAACTACGATCTACTACGATCAACTACTAGTCAAAGAATAAATCAACGAATGGATAGCGGCCAAAGAGCCGGCCTTTTTCCTCGATGGGATACGTCAATTGCCAAAAATATGGAGGGAAGTAGTGGCTAGCGATGGGTAATAATTTGAACATTAAAGGTCTAACCAATTTTTCACAATAAAGCTCCAAGCTCCGAGAAAACCGCACGAACTTATTTATACTCCTAATATATGGACAGATCAAGGACATTGCCATCAAGTACCATTTCATCCGTGAGAAAACCCAGGACGGTACTGTATCAGTGCAATATATCCCCACTGGGAGGAACACTGCTGATCTTTTCACTAAGCCTTCAACCAGAGTCCTCCATGATACACATCGGCAAGAAATGATGACTTCTCAGATAAAAATATAGCTGAAGGCCAGCGAGTTAGATCTGAGTATGTTGGACATGTGGCCTCCCCGTCGCGGAGAGAACCATGAGAACTTGTGCCTGCTTTGTTTATAATATGTAACTATACTTGCTCAAGCTTTGCTTTTGTTTTCCATATATTCCTTTTTGTTCTTTTTATATTCTAACAAACTAAAGCGCGCTTACATATAAAGGTATCTCTGATAATTGCGCTAACAGTTTACAATGGACTGCAGCTAGTCTAACGTTCGACGCCTTTGTGAAAATACCAGTGGGGGGCTTGAGGGAAATGTGCGTTAGAACAGATCGATTTAATTGAACCATTTACAGAATTAGAAATAAATTCTTTTGAGATTTCGTCCATTCAAATGAGCTATTTTATTTGAAAGTTTAGTTAGGAGGTACGCTGAGTTAGCAAGTTATATTTTTTATGTTTTCATTTAAAAGTCCTGAAAATTATTACACATTATACGTATTTTTCATGAATTTTCGAAAAATTTTAACCACTTCGACATCCCAATTTGATGGCTTTACTCAATATTGTCATGTTGTGTGGCCCAATATCTCTAGGTCTTCAAGTTTTCTAATTTATATTTAGATATGATATATTCTCGTGAACAATTTTGAAATCTTCCTCCAAAATTACGAGATGGTTTTATAAATCATTACTGAATATAATGACGTAGTCTTTGTTGAATTTGCTTAGAAGTTTTAATGAAACTGATTACAAGAAAATATTAATTAAACATTATATTTATTGATTTACAAGAGAGAGAGAACAAAATATAAAAGGCAAACTAATATTAAACAAAGGAACTTTTTTCGGTTAGCGCCTATTTACCTGTGAACACACTCTTTGGTAAAAATTAATTAATATATATACAACAGTCTCTATATGGCATAGGGATATATTCCATTTCTTACCTTTGAGAACTTTATACATTCAAACATGGCTGGAGCGCATTGCATAAACCAAAGAGCATGAAAATTAAATACCAACAAACATTACATGTAAAATCTGTCTTCTTTTTGTCCTCCTAGTCGTTTTCACAACTTGCTGAACTCAGATAAGATCTGATACTGAGATGTATTTCGACCTAAAGGGTGTTCCAAAAATGTTCGATTCTGTAGATTATTTCAATATTTAAAACAGTAACATCGTTTAGTATTTTGACCCTTGAGCGTTGTTCATGATATCATCGACTCGGGTATGGGATGGTCACAGTTACAACTTTCGAAACTATTATAGACACGTATGATTCTTTTTAAAAATAAAACAATTTCTACTGTCTTTACTGCAATGGAATAATTAATGGGAGGGCCTAGTTCATTGCAGTAAGGACAGTAGAAATTGTTTTATTTTTTAAAAGAATCATGCGTGTCTAGAATTTTCATAACAGAACGCGCGCTAATGCATCATAATATAATTTTGCTTTATGTAGTATAAGCTAATATAAGCTAATAATAACCATCATTTTTCTTAACTAATATGACTGAAAAATTCTATGGGCTTAATGATGGGCTCAATGAAATCTTTGTTAGGTATCTCCTGTGTTGGTACATCAAATAAATCTCTTTTTGCTGTTCTAATCCAGAACTGTGAGTAGCCCGAACTACTGGGGCGTGCAGAAGTCACTAACCATCCAGACTACTCTTCAGACTTATTGTCTCTTTGTTTCAGTGTCATCAGCTAATCAAATGTTGCCGATTTTCTAAGGATTGTTTTTGATTGATATTTATTTTATAAAAATAGTATTTGATATATAGCTAGCAATAAATATGTATATATATGTTTCTATGAAAATGTTAATCTGCAAGACGCAGGTTATCATCATCCCTTTTTGATTTGTTTTTGTCATATTTGGAGGTTTGCAAATAAACAACAAAAGATTATCAGACATTATAAATACAATAAAGATTTTCTGATAATAAGAAGGTACAAAGATGTTGCATTTGGCGACGAGGATATAAGAGTAAGTACCCTTGAATTTCGAAGTAAATATTTTTAGAAAATATCTTTGATTTTGCATATAATTTAAAGCTATTTTTAAAAGACACAAATTGCAAAGTTGCAAGATGCAAATTTAAGAAAGAGTAAAAGAAAATTTTTGGAAGTTATGTTTTATTATAAATATATATTGCATATTGTTGCACCAGGTTGCGGCTTGGCAGACTCTTCGGGCATGATTCTCTCCTGTGCTGGGTCTTGCATCTTACCAGAGCGTGTTTCAACCATCCTACAAATTTATATAAGGGAATAATGAGATAAGTCTACTCTAAGTAGCCTCCAGAATCCTTTATTTATTTCCTCACATCAAAGAGAGCAGTGAAGTCACACGTGTACCTAAATACAAATGATGATAATCTAAAAAATAATCTGTTTTAAATAAATATCATAGAATATAAAAATAAATAAATATATAATTTAAATTTCAAATATATTAAAAATGATATAAGAAATACGCCATTAATCATGATGTAACACTTCCCCCTCTCCAGAGGTCGTCACGTCCTCGTGAGTTACCTCATCAATTCTCTCAAAATAGGGTTTGAGTCTTGAGACATGGACAATCAATGGGTCTTGGCCAGGATTATCTTTCGGCTCAATTAAGTAATTTACGTTAGACAGCTTCTTTAATATTCGATATGGGCCAAAATATTTTCTCAATAGTTTTTCACATTTTCCGATTTTCCTGACTGGTGTCCAAACTGCCACTAAATGTCCTGGTTCATAGATTTTCTCATTGTGTTTTTTGTCATAGTTTCTTTTCATTCTTTCCTGAGTCTTCTCTGTGTTGTTAATGACTACCTGTCTCGTCCTTGCTATTTTATTTAAGTAGTTTTCTATATATTCGTCGTAATCGTCCATGTTACTGTCCGTTGGGATATTCTCGTCGTCTAAGAGGGACATGGGTTCCCTTCCAAACAACAGGAAAAATGGAGAGTAGCCTGTGGTTTCTTGAATCGTGGTATTATACGCGTGGGTGATAAAAGGGAGGATTTCATCCCAGTTCTTTTGGTCTGTGTTCACATACATGCTGATCATATTGATTAAAGTTCTATTTAGCCGTTCCGTTAGTCCGTTAGTCTGGGGGTGGTAGCTCGTTGTGAAGCAGTGTTTCACTTTGCACATTTTCATTACCTCCTTCATCAAATTGCTAGTGAATTGTGAACCTCTATCGCTAATAAGAAATTTTGGGGCCCCGTGACGTAAAATAATATGTTCGATTAAAAATGTAGAGACTTCTTTCACGGTTGCTTCTGATACTGCCTTTGTTTCAGCATACTTGGTATAATAATCAGTCAACACAATTATCCACTTCCTTCTTCTTTTCGTTGATGGCAAGGGGCCAACAAAGTCAATTCCGATTCTTTCAAAAGGGTAGTTAGCTGGGGGAATAGGTTGTAGAAGTCCAGAAGGCAAGTGATTTGAACCTTTCCGACTTTGGCAAAGATGGCACGTCTTTACAAATTCTGAAACATCTTTCAACATGGAAGGCCAATAGTATTTATTCTTCAATCGGTAAGTGGTTCTGGCGACGCCCAGATGGCCATTCAGCATATGGTTGTGGTATTCACTCATGACTTCCTTCCTTCTCTTCTTTGGCACTACCAGCAACCATGCCCTACCTTCAGGATTTGGATTTTTCTTGTAGAGACACCCATTTTCTTCTTTGAAGTTCTGTGTAATTGAACGCTTGTTTCCACTAAGGTTCTCCTTAATATTCTCAATAAAATCATCCTTTTCGTCTATTATTTGATTCAGAAATAGTCTTTCATAATCTTCGTCCCATTCGTTTTCAGATAAGGGTCCTCTAGATAGACCATCAGCGTCCAGATGTTTTTTACCCGATTTGTGTATAATTTCGAAATTATATTCCTGAATCTTCAGTGCCCATCGTGCTAATCGGCCGGTCGGATCTTTCAGATTCTTAAGCCAGCATAGTGCGTGATGATCAGTTACGATTTTGAAGTGCCTTCCATATAGGTAGGGTCGTAACTTGGACATTGACCACACAACAGCTAGACATTCTTTTTCGGTAGTCGAATAATTTTGCTCAGGTTTGCTCAGTGTTCGACTTAAATATGAGATAACTTTTTCTTTATCGCCGAACTTTTGGACTAATGTTGCACCCAGGCCGATGTTAGATGCGTCAGTATGAATGTAAGTAATTGCATTCGGGTCAAAGTGCCCTAAGATTGGAGGATTTATCAATGCTACTTTAAGGGTTTGAAATGCTTTTTCTTGATTTTCTGTCCAGGTAAAAGGTACATTCTTTTTTATAAGACTGGTTAATGGATCGGCAATTTTTGAAAAACCTTTGATAAATTTTCTATAATATGAGCACATTCCTAAAAATGATTGAACTTCTTTTATCTTTTTGGGCCGAGGAAAATCTCTGATAGCCTTGATATTATGCTCCGCTGGTTTTATACCATGTTGATTAGTTATATGGCCAAGAATCTCCAGTTCTTCGAAAGCAAATTGGCATTTTTTGTTGTTCAATTTTAAATCAGCCTCGCGAAAACATTTTAAAACAGCTTCTATTCTTTTGAGATGTGTTGAAAAATCCGAGCTATAAATGATTACGTCATCTAGATAACATAAGCAAATTTGCCATCTAAGATTACCAAGCATATTTTCCATGTTCCTCTCAAATGTAGCAGGGGCATTGCATAGACCAAAGGGCATTACGTTGAACTCATATAGGCCATGTGCTGTAGTGAAGGCTGTCTTTTCTTTATCTTTCTCCTCAACCTCTACTTGCCAATATCCTGATTTAAGGTCAATTGCTGAAAAGTATTTGGATCCTTGAAGTGTATCCAATACTTCATCAATTCTGGGAATTGGGTAAACATCCTTCACTGTTACATCATTCAATTTTCTGTAGTCAACGCAAAATCTGTACTTACCATCTCGCTTCTTGACCAAGATTACAGGGAAGGACCATGGACTCGAGGATGGTCTAATTATGCCGTCTCTGAGCATTTCATCAATTTGTTCTTTTATGATTTCTCGCTCTTTCGCGCTCACCCTATACGGCTTGTGTTTGATCGGTTTCGCGCCTTCTGTATCGATCCGATGTTTCGCTAAGTTGGATCTTCCTAATCCCGACGAAAACAAATCCTCGTACCTTTCCAAAACTTGTTTCAATTGCTCCTTTTCCTTATATGCTAAATTTTCGTTTATCTGAAATTGGGGTTCTTCATGCTCTTTTTGTTCACTTTCTTCCACAAGATTCACTTCGGCTGGCTGGCTTCCAAAGCACAATGTTTGGTTTTTTAATATTTTTAATGGTCGAGGGTAAGGGTTTGTTATCCAGATATATGTTTCCTTATTCACAACATTTATTAAGCTTCTCGCTAGTCGAAGTCCATTTGTTTGAAACATTTTATGGTTCTCCTCGATGATGTATTCGCCATCCTCTGCTTCTACAAATGCATTAATCAATTTAATAGAAAGTTCTGGTATAATGGCATCCTTTGCACTTTTTATTTTCTTCTGTTGATATTTGATTACGTCACGATTTTCTGTCAAGTCATATTTGATTATTTCACGCTGACAATCAATTTTTGCGTTCATTTTCTTAAGAAAATCACGTCCAAGTATAAATATTCGCAAATGTGTTCTCATTATCACAAATTGATGTGTGATTGTTTTGTCATCAAATTTTATATTTAAAATAATATTTCCTACGATATCTAATTCTTTGCCATCGGGTCCGGAGCACATTTTATCAGGATTTATTATTTCAAGACCTGTGTTGAGAGCTGTATTAAGGTCGACCACTGAAAGATCGGCGCCTGTATCAATCAAAGCTTCGCAGATACCGATTCTATCCACGTTAATGTTCATTTTATATTTGGGGTCCAACTTTTTAATTCCATTTATGGTCGACTTGCTTTGATTGACGGACTCAGGCGCGATGTTTAGTTTAAATCTTCTAATGCGGCATATCTATTCCTTGTAGGGATACTCGAGTACGGCTATTACTTACGTCCGCGTAGAGCAGAGGTCTCGACTTCTGAGTTCCATTATCCATTCGGATTTCTTCTTCGACCTTGTCTTGTGTAACTATGGGGTCCTCTTCCACAATTCTTACAAACCTGACTCTGCAATACCGCGCTACGTGTCCTGGCTTGTTACACTTGAAACATATTGGTCTCCCGTCTTCTGTCCTATTCCTATTTGAATTTGGATTCTTATTGTATGTTTTACTTGGGTAGACCGGTTTTGGCTCAGGATTGGGAGTGTAAGATCGTCTAGGGGCAGATACCTGGGGCAGAGGCTTGTTCTGGTAATACCTCGGAGTGGGGGCCTGGGGCTTGGAGGTGTTCTGGTAGTACCTCGGAGCGGGGGCCTGGGGCTTGGAGGTGTTCTGATATGGTCTTCTGAACGACGTAGCATTCTTCCATTGCTCTTGATGATGGGGACGAGGAGAGCGTGGTCCATTATAAAGAGCTTTTGATTTTTCTGCACGTTCTTGGTAATTCTTTTCGAACAAATCCAGCTTTTTACAAATTTCTAGAAGTTCATTGGTATTTTTAGGAGGGTTTAGGTGAAGGGCAAAAGAGTATTCTTTCTTTAACCCTCCAATAACCCAGTTTATTTTAGTCTCTTCTTCCATTTGGGGGTCGACCTTGTTGCACAGTACAAGGATATCCTCTGCGAACCTGATTGCAGGTTCATTCCACTGCTGCATTCTGTTTAGCCTCATCTTCATTTCTTCTTTGTTGGCGTCTGAGGCAAAATCCTGAATTAGGCGGCTCTTGAAATTTTCCCAGCTGGTGAAACTTATCTTGTGTAGGTTCAGCCAGGTTTTGGCGCTACCAATCATATTCATGGCAGCATAACGAGAGATAATGTAGTCTGCCCAATGGTACAGGAAGCCAATTTCTTCAAGAGATTCAATCCATGGGCGAGGGTCTTCCGTTCCATCAAACTTGGGGATGTCGATGTTGGGATTCAGGACAACTGGGTCGGAACTAGCATCTCTACCAATTGTTGCACCAGGTTGCGGCTTGGCAGACTCTTCGGGCATGATTCTCTCCTGTGCTGGGTCTTGCATCTTACCAGAGCGTGTTTCAACCATCCTACAAATTTATATAAGGGAATAATGAGATAAGTCTACTCTAAGTAGCCTCCAGAATCCTTTATTTATTTCCTCACATCAAAGAGAGCAGTGAAGTCACACGTGTACCTAAATACAAATGATGATAATCTAAAAAATAATCTGTTTTAAATAAATATCATAGAATATAAAAATAAATAAATATATAATTTAAATTTCAAATATATTAAAAATGATATAAGAAATACGCCATTAATCATGATGTAACAATATATATGTTGTTATAAAATAAAATGGCTAGTTACCAATATAAAGAATATAATGAGGAAAGTGAAACTTTTGAAACGTTTTATGAACGATTGGAACAGTTTCTCATATTGGAGGAGGCAGGGTGCAATAACTTTAGTGAAATGAAGAAATAAAACCTTCATTGTTATATATTTTTATTATTATCTATATATATATTTATTTATATATATTTGAATATTTAATCAAAAGAAATAAACATAAACATATTAAATTAAATGAATGCAATAAAGAAGAAAATAATGCGAATTATATACATTCAAAACAACAACAATGATGATGACAACTTAAGAATTACAGAAGCAATAAAATGTTCACAGAATATTTCACGCTGATATATTACACCATCTTCCCGCTACATTCAAATATATCTTGAAGGAGGTCTCCGATTTCTTGGTGGGTTTCTTCTTGGGATGGGTCCTTCATTACTGGCTTCGGGATCCGGTGAACGAGACGACTTCCCTGAAATGCCTCCATCATTCTGGTCCACGAGTCCAGAGTCCCGCTGCTGTCTGGCTGTTTCAATAGGCGGCGATTCACTTCTGCCTCTGTTGGGCATATCAGCCTCAGGAACGATGATATCAGTTTCCTCTCTTTGGCGTCCATATTGTCGATCTTCATCTCCACCATTCTCCCACCTCTTCCTTATTTGATCTCGATGATAACTTTTGACCTGTCCGTGTATTAAAACTGTATAGACTCGGGATCCTTTTCTCCCCACTATTCTGCCTGGAATCCATCGATCCCCGCCTCTAAAATTTCGACACCAAACCATGTCATCTATTCCAAACTCATCTTGTTGAAATCCGTGGTCGTATTTCATTTGCCTGGCCTGCTGCTCTTTTACTATTGATTCCAGATTTGGATGTATAATTGATAGTCGGGTTCGAAGGGAACGCCCAATAAAGAGTTCTGACGGAGCCTTCTTGGTTGTTTCATGAGGGGTGCTACGATATGCCAGCAAAATTTTTGATAGCGTGTCCTGAATGGTATCCCCAGGTTTTCTTTTATTTTTGTCTAATGCCATTTTTATCATCTTGACAGCTCTCTCTGCCAGGCCATTGCTCTGAGGATGGTACGCAGGAATCAGTGTTTGTTTTATTCCATTATTTTTCAAAAAAAATTTCATATCACTACCCGTAAACTGAGGGCCATTATCTGATACTATTTCTTCTGGCAAACCATAAGATGAAAAAAGTCGTCTTAATTGCTCAATTGTTTTTGCTGAGGTTATCTCTCTCATTGGGAATGCCTCGACCCACTTAGAATGACTATCCACGACAATTAGCAAATTGATGTTATCTTTGTTTGCATAATCAATATGGATCCGCTGCCAAGGTCTAACTGCCCAAATCCAAGGTTGCCACTTCACTCTATTTGGGCCATCCTGAACCTGTTGGCAATTTCCACACCTGTTTACCAGGAACTCAATTTCATTGTCTAGATTCGGCCACCAGAAATGAGACCTTGCCACAGACTTCATTTTGCTCATCCCTGAATGGGTCTCGTGTAGGCAACTCAACAAGTTCGGTCTGAGAGAGGAAGGAATAATGACCCGCATCCCCCACAATAGACACTCTCCGTCCACAGTCAGCTCCAGTTTTCTCTGAAAGTAAGGTCTGAGGTGGTCTGGCACCCTCTCAGGCCAGCCATGCTGGGTATAGCACTTCACTATTGATAGCACTTCATCCTTTTGAGTTTCAATTCTAATTTCTTCAGCCGTGATTGGCAAATCCTCCATGTAGGACAGTGCATAAATGTTATCCAGTCTCGAAGTTTCCTCACTCTCAACTGGAAGACGTGACAGAAGATCTGCATTTCCATGATCTTGAGTTTTTTTAAACTTGATATCGTATGTATAAGCCGACAGAATTATCGCCCATCTCTGTAATCTCGAAGTTGATAAAGTAGGAATTCCCGATTTTGGGCCTAAAATAGACACTAGCGGCTTATGATCCGTTATCAGGGTAAAGCGTCTCCCATAAATAAACTGATGGAATTTGGTCACTCCATAAATTATTGCGAGAGCTTCCCTCTCAATCTGAGAATAGTTGCGCTCGGCTCCTGATAGGGTCCGAGAGGCAAACATGATCGGTCTTTCCTGGCCTCCGATGACATGAGACAGAACCGCGCCAATTCCAATCTGGGATGCATCCGTGGCCAAAAACAAAGGCAATGTGGTGTCGTACGGAACTAAGACCCTCTCAGAGGTAATGCTACTCTTGCACTTTTCAATAGCCTCTTCACACTCCTTGGTCCAGCTCCAGCAATTCTTTTTATGAAGCAGCTCGTGAAGAGGCCTCAAAAGATCCGGTAGATTTGGAATAAATTTTCCATAATAATTCACCAATCCAAGAAATGACCTCAACTCAGAGATGTTTGTCGGACACTTGGCCTTCTGTAAAGCTTGCACCTTGTGATCCAAAGGTCGGATGCCATCTTCCTTGATAAGATGGCCCAAATACTCGATTTCTCTTTGCACAAATTTACATTTATCCTTCTTCAGTTTGATGTTGTATTTTTCCAAACGCAGAAACACAGTTTTCAATACAGCCAAGTGTTTCTCCACTGAAACTGTAGCTATGAGGACATCATCAATATAGCAAATAACGCCCTCTATTCCAGCCAGAACCCTATCCATCACAGATTGGAAATAACTAGGGGCATTAGCCAGCCCAAAAGGCATTCTCCTAAACCTGAAAAGTCCCTTATGTGTGTTGATAGTTAAAAATGGCTGGGTGCTCGTTGCCACCTCTAGTTGCAGGTAAGCGCTGCTCAAATCTAATTTTGAGAAATATTTCCCCTTGGCCAAGATAGCAAACAAGTCTTGCTGAGTGGGGAGCGGATAAGCTGCTGTATCCAAGAATCTGTTCAACGTTACCTTAAAATCACAACAAATTCTCATTTCCTTATTTTTTTTTGGTACCACTACTACTGGAGTTGCCCACTGGCTACTCCTCACCCTATATAAGTATCCCTTTGTCACCATATTTTCTAAAGCTTCTGTAACCGCCGTTCTAATCGCAAAAGGCACCGGTCGAGCCTTATGAAATATTGGGCTGACGTCACGAATATTCATTGAAAATGTGAATCCTTTTATGGGCTCTGCTGTGTCATTGAACAAAACTTGGTGCTCTTTCAAAAATTCAGCAATAGCAATTTCCGAAGGTATCTGGTTCACCGCAAAATAATCAATTTTCAACAAATTTATCCATTCTCTCCCCAGCAGGGCCTTTTTTTTCACCTGTGACTACTACTGCTCGAAGCATTGAAGTCTTGCCCTGAAATTCCACCTTAACGATAACTTCGCCCAGAATTGGTACTACTGTCCCGTCATATGTCTTGATGATCATTCCGATAGTTTTTAACTGTGCATTTGGAAGATACTTCTTGAAATCATTCTCCGATATCAAGGTTAGACAACTTCCCGTATCCAATTCAAAATCTATAAAATTGTTCTCGACTTTCAATCTTATGATATAGGGAGGGTCACTTGTCGTAGTATTTATTCTATAATCGGGTGGAGTCCTCATGCATGTAATTTTTTGGATCAATTCCTCCGTCTCTCCCTGATCATCGATCTGATGTATCCTATTCTGTTGGCTCGCCTGTTCCATAATAGGATATACTTCATGATTCCTACATACTGGGGCAATGTGACCTTTTTTTCTGCACTTGAAACACACTGCGTCCTTGAATCTACAAGAGTCTCTATGCAAATTTCCACAATGTTTGCATTTTCTTTTTCCATTTTTCGATTCTCTTTGCATTTCAGTGCGCAACATATCCACGCTTTTTTCCAATTCCCCTCCATGAAATAATTTAATATTCTGTTCTGCCGCCTCCATGGACAAAGCAATTTCCATCACCCGAGCCAAGGAAACATCTCCCTCAGACAAAATTTTCTTTTGGATTCTTGAATCGCTTAATCCGCACACAAACTTGTCTCTCAGAGAGTCCTCCAAAAAGTTCCCAAATTCACAAGTTGCTGCCAACCGCTTAATCGCTACCAAATACTGCGAAACACTTTCTTCTGTTTCTTGCATCCTTTTGAAAAAAATAAACCGCTGGATTTAATTTTTCAGTAAGTTCCTCAAAGGTCTTATTTTTCGGAAGTTCTGGACTGCATAAGTTTTTTAAAACCTCATAGGCTTTTGCTCCAATAAGTGTCAGGAGATACGCCTTCTTTTTGTCCTCGCTAGCGTCTTCCATAATTAAAAATTATTCTAAACGTTCAAAGAACGTGCTAAAACTTTCAACATCTTCATTAAATTCACCAAATTGGAAACGAGCCATTTGCAAGAGTATCAAAAATTAAATCCAAAAACAAATTATTTTCTTCGGGTACTTACGCTTAGATCCTCGTCGCCATTTGCAATAACTTTAGTGAAATGAAGAAATAAAACCTTCATTGTTATATATTTTTATTATTATCTATATATATATTTATTTATATATATTTGAATATTTAATCAAAAGAAATAAACACAAACATATTATATTAAATGAATGCAATAAAGAAGAAAATAATGCGAATTATATACATTCAAAACAACAACAATGATGATGACAACTTAAGAATTACAGAAGCAATAAAATGTTCACAGAATATTTCACGCTGATATATTACACAGGGGATGAGAAGAAAAAGGCTTATCTCCTAGCCCTCACGGGAAGTAAAACATATGGTGTTTTGAAGAATTTGTGCAGTCCTATTCTACCTAAAAATAAAACCTTTGATAACCTAATAGATATCTTGGAAAGGCACTTCTCTCCAAAGCGTTCAATTGTAGTAGAGAGGTTCATTTTTTTAAGAATGCAATTAAAGAAGGAAAGCATCTCGTATTACTTGGTGGAAATTAAGCGTTTGGCTTCCTCGTGTAACTTTGGAAATTTTCTGGAGGATTCTTTACGTGATAAAATGGTCTGTGGTTTATATAATGCCAAAATACAAAATAGAATTTTGTCGGAGGGCGACATTTCTTTGGCTAAAGTAATTGAGATAGCATTATCTATGGAAGCGGCCGATAAAAATACAAAATTATTTCATTTGGAGCAGGGTGAAGATTGTGTGGATAAGTTGACAATTGAAAAGCATTTATTGACCTTAGTCAACTTTTACAAGATTAAAAAGGACAGATATACAGATAAAATATATACAATTCAGCCAGGGAGTCTTCCCCAGCGGGCGAGAGTCCTGTGCCAGGCGATGACGGGGTCCTCGGCGCTGCCAAGAAGGCCAACCTGGATGAAGTGCCGGTAGACTCGAGACTTGGCCGACGAGAGGATGGAGATGTCGTCTTGCTCGAGGCCGGTCCCGAATATCCACGCCTGGAGGTCAGGGGGTCTGCCTATGATGTTGAAGGCTTCTAGGATGAGGGGTCTGATGGTTCTGCACCCCCAGTATCGGTGGCCCAGGGAGCCATCGCTGGAGCCGCAGGCAGGGCATGAGGGACCAGAGATGCTGGGTGGTCTGGATGAGGCAAGGCATGAAGGGCCAGCGGCAGGGCGACGTCGGCGTTGTGCCCCGAGAGGGCGCCGCGTCGGAGGGAGGTCCAATCCACCCTGGGAGGCACGTCAACGGTGGGCGTCCATCTTGCTAGGAGCCGGTGGATGGGCAGGGCCTCAAGGCGCGGGCGATCCAGGGCGCGACGGGCCGAGCGGGTGGTGATGCGGGCGAGAGGCTTTGTCGTTCCGCGCAGGACAACGGCCTCGGCCAGGCTGAGAACCCGGTAGCTCGCCTGGATGTTCTCCGCCACGATCCTCCGGCAGAAGGCGGCGAGGGCAGCAGCGTCGGCGAGGGCGGAGCGCGTTGGGTGGGGTGTTACGATGGTATGGTGGTCGTCGTCCCCCAGGTCCCGGACTCGTGCGCCGACCCAGCGCGAGGGAGCCAGGAGATTCGGTGGGCGGAGGAACCGGAAGCCGCCGATGATAGGGAGGTCCAGCAGCTGGGTCGTGGGTGCCGCCCGATGGTCGAGGGACAGGACGCCAGAGGTCTCCTCCCATAGTTTCAGCAGCCGGAGGCGCCGGGGCTGGAGTGTGGTGCCGTCCGGTGGAGGTCTGAGCCAGGCCTCGCTAGTCACCAGCCAGGAGAAGCCGTTTTTACCCCCCCTCGAAGCGCGACCTGGACACCTTTTAGACAGGCGAGATGGAGTTGGGTGCCTATGTCTATTAGGCCGAGGCCCCCGGTGACAACGGGCCTCGCTAAGATGCCGGAGGCGAGCCACGCCGTGTGGTCGGGCCCCCAGATGAAACGGGCCACGCGGGCCTGCAGCTTGGAGATGGTGGAGGCCTCCGGCAGGTAGGCGTGGAGGTGGTGCTGGATGGTGGAGAGGACCAGGGAGTTGGCTGCTCTGGCTCGCCCGACAAGGGAGAGGCCTCGGGTGAAGGGCGTCGTTCTTCTGCAGGCGGACTCCAGGAGGGCCAGAAGATGTTGCTCCCGCTGGACTACGGAGCTCCTGGTTGCTATTCTGGTCCCCAGGACCTGGATCGAGGAGTTCGACCAGGAGGCACCGCGGAGGGGGGAGTCGCCGCGATCGCGCCAGGCGCCGCACCAGAGGCCCGCGCTCTTCGAGTAGTTGACCGCGATCCCCGAGGCTCGATGGAATGATTCGAAGATGGCGGCAGCCCTCGCGAACTGCTCGTCGCGGTGTATCAGGAGCACGATGTCGTCGGCGTAGGCGATGACGTTGCCCACGCCGAGGATCGTCTCCAGGCGACGCAGCAGAGGTCCCGTCGCGATACTGAAGAGCGCCGCGCTCAGAGCGCAGCCCTGTCTCACGCCGTTGAGTAGTTTGAAGGCGACGGTCTGGAAGCCCCCGACCCTTATTGTGGCGTCCGCCCCGGCGTAGAGTAGAAGGATCCATCCCACGAAGGCCGGTGGGAGGCGCAGGTGGGACACCAGGAGGGATGTTAGATACCCGCGGTCCAGGGAGTCGAAGGCGGACTGCAGATCCACGGAGACCGCGGCCAGCGGCGTGCCTCGGGCAGTAGCCTCCTCGACGGCGTCTGTGACCCGCGCGATGTTCCAGGAGGGGGACCTTCCGGGGACGGCGTACGTCTGGCACTCCGGCACCAGAGTTGGGAGGTGGGGCCTGAGGCGGCCCAGCAGGATCGATCCGATTACACTGTAGTCGGCCGAAGGCAGGGAGATCGGTCTGTAGCCGTCCAGACCGCGATCGCCGCCGCGGGCCTTGGGGACCAGGCAGATCTCGCTCCGGCGCATCGATGGAGGCAGGGCACCGCGGAGCTGAGACTCGGCGAGCACACGTCGCAGGGCGACCGCGAAGAATTCCTCGAAGGTGCTGAGGACCTCGCAGGGCAGACCGTCCCAGCCGGGGGCTCTTCCGCGAGGGAGGCGGCGGATGGCAGCGGCTACCTCAGCCTCGGAGACCTCAGCCCGGTGGAGTGGGTCCTCTTCTCCTAGTTCGATAGGAGTGGTGGTCGTAGCTCCGATGAAGGCCGCGTACTCCGCCGGGTCGCAGCTCGGGCGGGCGAAGCGAGGCCGGAAGATGTCCAGGGCCTTTCGCCGCAAAACGGGGCCCTCGATGACCTCGCCGTTCTCGTCCCTGATGGTGGTGACAGCTGGGCGGCGGTGGCGCGCGAGGTCCGAGAGAGATGGGTAATCCGCGTTCGTCGACGAGGCCTCAAGCTGTACCCTGATGTAGCGTTGGGCTCTGCCGATGTAGCTGTCGTCGCGATCGTGGTGGCGAGGATCGTGGAGCGAGTGGGCCTCCGCGAGGATGCCGGCCTTGATTAGTGTCCAGCGGTCCCACAGTTGAGGCGCATCGAGCATGGATATTTCCTCCGCGATGTCCACCAGGTAGTTGTTCATGTGCTCCTGGGCCAGCCCGGAGCGGAGCGTAGCAGCCACGCGAGGCTGGTAGGGGGCGGCTGGAGGGCCCACTCGGAGCAGCACCATGCGATGATCGGAGAGATGGAAAGGAGCAATCGCATATGATGTTGAGACCTCCAGAAAGCGCGCCGGAGCGAGGATCCTGTCGAGGCGACTGCTCTCGATCAGGTCGCCATGTGCAGCGACTCTGGTGGGAAGGTGGGCGGCGTCAAACTCGGGGGCGGCATCCAGAAGCGCGGCGGACTCGCAAAGAGCTCCGAGGGCCGCCATGGAGATAGAGTCGTGGTTCCTGTCGTCCCTGATATTAAAGTCCCCGAGGACCCAGGCTTCCTCCTCTTCTTCAACGGTGGCAGCCTCGATGACGCGGAGTTGCTCGATGCGCTCGCGCTGGTCGTGCGAGAGGTGGAGATTTATGACGGTCATCTCCTGGCCGTGGACATTGAAGGCGGCCAAGACGATGTGGCCCGGCCACAGGATGCGGTGTCGCGAGACGGTGACGCCCGACGCGTAGATGCAGGCGAGGCCCGAACCCGATATTGCGTCGGGTGGAGCGGTAATAGCATCGTAGCCGAGGCAGAGGTCTTGGGCGCCGTCGAGGTGGTGGGTGTTAGTTTCTTGCACGAGCGCAATGTCCACGCGGTGTTGTCTCAGGAGATGGCAGAGGCTTAGGCTCTTGTTCCGAGTAGCGAGCCCGCGCGCGTTAATGGAGGCGATGGTGAAGCCTATGATGATGTCCCTTGATGGAGGAAGGGCAGGGCCTGGCGAAGGCGTTTGTAGATGGAGCCGCTGGAGTCGAGCCTCCTACGTAAGAGGGCCTCGACCAGCTCGTACAAAGCAGTCCTCTGGGCGGGTTTAAGGTTAGGGAGTTGCTTTTTGAGGAGCGGTGTGGAGACGAGGAGGCGACAAACCCTCTCCTTTTCGAGACCCTCTTGGTTGGTTTTGTCAAAGATTGTGGAGGGGGCCTGCTGCAGGCAGGCATCTAGCTCTTTCCTGATTTTGTTTCTTCCTTCCTGGGTGGAGCCCGTGCCCTCCTCCTCGATCCTTTCCACCTCCATTGGCTCGACGGGCGCCGGTGAAGGCAGGGCTGGTGTGGTGGGCGGGTTGGAGGCCGAGCAGGTAGAACTCGGCGCCTCTCCAGGCGGCAGGAGAGGTCGCGCAGGATGGAGCGCTGGGGCACCCGGAGCAGCAGCAGCGGGCGTCACTGGGGCATTATTAGGTGCCTCCTCTGATGGAGCTGGAGGCGCCGGTGGAGAGATACGGGTGTTGGTGGACCAGTTCGCTTAGGCACGGTGGGAGAAGAAGAAGCAGCCTGAACCTGAGCAGGATTGTCCACACGCTTTGGGGCGTCGAAGTTCCGCCTGGCGAGCGATGGGCAGCTAGCTCTGCGGTGGCCCTGCCTTCCGCATTTGGAACATTTAATTCCGAAGGAGAGGAAGGCAGATAGGGAGTCTCCTTTGGACTGTATGGTCAGTCGGGCGGGCAGGGTCTCCAGCCTGACTCCCTCGTGGAGCAGGATAAACGCCTCCCGGCGGCCGTCGCTGAAGGCGAACTCCCCCATTTTGATCATGATGGGGGCGATGGAGGTGATGTCTCCGTATTTACGCAGAGCCTGCACGATGGTGGCGTCCTCAACAAAGCCGGGGAGATTGGCCACGATGATCCTTTCGGCCCTCTTGCGGAAGGGGAAGACCCTGAGGAGTGTTCCCTCGATGTTCAGGCCCTCCTCCACCAAACGGCTCGCAAGGTTCCTGCTCGCGAGGCCCACGATGTAGTGGCCGTTCATCCTGCCAAAGTGGGTGATGTTTTTGGGCCCTCCGACCAGGTCGCCGATTGCCCGGAGGCAGGAGTAGTCCGGGATGTCAGGGCACAGCTCCACGAAGATGTAATTTTCGTGGTTGGTTGAGGCCTGCCTCGCCTTGGCTTCGGCGATGTTCGCGCGTGTTGCCTTGATCTCCTTAGGCAGCACTGTTCTCGGCCCTGTTGGCCGCTTCAGCTGCTGGGAGCTGGGCTTCTCAGCAGGCCTGCTAGGCTGCTTGGCGGCGTGCTCCGGCGTTGTTGAAGTGCGGCGCCGTTTCTTGCTCTTCACAACGGTAAAACCCTCGTTGGCGTCGACCTCCGCCATCTCGCTGTCGGCCCAGTTGAGCGAGGCCGGGCTAGCTGGAGTTGCGCTGGTTGTACCAGCAGTCGTTGGCGCCGTAGCTTCAAGCGCGGCAGCCGGATTTGCATGCTTGCCGCCTGCCGGCGAATTAGCATGTTTTTGATTTTCAGAAGTTTTCTTCTGAAGATTGTTTTTCGGTGATTCTTCCTCACCAGTTTCGGAAACAAAGCTGGGCCTTTCAGGCACTGATTCAGCTTTTTCTAGGCTACTTGCTGGTACCAAATTTGGCATGTTGCCAGCCATCTACACACACGCCAGAGGCGAAAACGGCGGAGCTCGAAAAAGCGTGGCCGCTCGCTCGCGTGTGTGTGTGTGGATAAGTTGAGGATGGAACGCAAGGTTGAATCAAATTTCCAGAATGGCAAATGTAAACATTGTGGTAAACTGCATAAAGAACCATGTAGATTTAAGGAGGCGATATGCTTTAAGTGTAATAAAAAAGGACACATTGCCCCAATATGTTGGAGCAGTAGAAGAAATCTAAGGCAACATCAGAATCAGCCGGGAAATAGACATCAGATAGGAGACCAAGAAGGGGAGGAAGAGTATGTCCAGAAAATTATAAGCGTGACGATACCTGAGCATAAAATTAATTTTGCCTCAAGTGACCCTCCGTATCTGATGGAGTTAAAAGTAGAAGGAAACTTTATTAAATTTGAAATGGATACGGGTAGTGGTCTAACACTGATATCGGAAAAGGATTTTAAAAATAGTCTTCCACATTTGAAATTGGAAAAAGCGAGTATTATTGTAAGAACTTATGATGGTACCGTGGTACCCATTCTGGGTAAAATCAATGTCAAAGTGGAGTGTCAAGATATGACTTACAAACTTAGAGCGTTGGTGGTGAAAGGAGAAAAGAGGGCTTTGATGGGAAGAGAATGGATAAATAGATTGAAATTGGGCTGTTTCGCGGTAAAACATATACCTTTGGAAATTACCATTGAGGAAATTTTGAAGGAAAATCAAGCCTTATTTGTGGAAACAACTGAACCAATAAAAGGTTTCACATTTTCAGTAAACATCTGTGATGTGAATCCAATTTTCCATAGGGCTCGTCCGGTGCCTTTCGCCATTAGGCCAGCAGTTACTGAAGCATTAGACAAAATGGTGGCTAAGAGTTATCTATGTGAGGTGGCGAGCAGTAAATGGGCCACTCCAGTGGTTGTAGTGTCGAAGAAAAATAAAGATATCAGAATTTTCTGCGACTTCAAGGTAACTCTAAATAGATATTTGGACACTGCGGCCTATCCCCTTCCCACACAGCAAGATTTATTCTCCACATTGGCCAAGGGAAAATACTTTTCTGAATTGGACTTGAGGAACGCTTATCTGCAATTAGAGGTGGACCCAGGCACCCGACCGTTGCTAACGATAAATACTCATAAAGGGCTTTTCAGGTTTAAGAGAATGCCATTTTGATTGGCAAATGCGCCCAGTTATTTTCAATCTGTAATGGATAGGGTTTTGTCGGGTATAGGAGGCGTAATTTGTTATATTGATGATTTCCTTATATCCACAGCATCAATTGAAGAACATCTGGCGTTGTTGAAGACTATATTTGCTCGCTTGGCGAAGTATAATATCAAACTAAAGAAATTGAATATTTAGGACATCTTGTCACGGGAGAGGGCATCAGACCTTTGGATCATAAGATACAAGCAATACAGAAAGCCAAAACGCCTACGAATATCTCTGAATTAAGATCATTTCTTGGTTTAGTCAACTTTTATGGGAAGTTCATACCCAATTTGCCAGAGCTTTTAAAGCCTCTTATGAGCTTCTTCACAAAAAAATGTCCTTGGGTTTGGACAAAGGAATGTGGAGAGGCCATTGACAAGTGCAATAATTGCATTACCTCTGAGAGGGTGCTAGTCCCATATGATACGACTTTGCCATTGTGTTTGGCCACTGATGCATCGCAGATTGGAGTGGGCGCTGTGTTGTCACATATTATAGAAGGCCAGGAGAGACCGATTATGTTTGCCTCACGAACTTTATCGGGAGCAGAACGTAATTATTCTCAGATTGAGAAGGAGGCTCTAGCCATTATTTATGGAGTAACCAAGTTTCATCAATTTATTTATGGAAGAAAATTTATTCTTATTACAGACCATAAGCCATTGGTGCCCATTTAGGGCCCAAGTTCAGGAATCCCCACCTTATCTACTTCAAGAATGCAGCGTTGGGCGCTTATTTTGTCAGCTTATACATACGATATTAAATTTCGAAGAACTCAAGACCATGGGAATGCAGATCTTCTGTCACGTTTTCCTGTGGGTTGTGAAGAAATTCCAAGACTAAATAATGTCTATGCTTTATCCTATGTATATAAAATAAAAGGACCCAAAAGCGCGAATGTTTCTTTTATACATAAAACGAACTTCTACTGTCCTTACTGCGATGAAAAAATATATTGGGAGGGCTTGGCTCATCAGTGGTGAACCCTCCCAGCGGTTTCGCCAATTTAATCCACCAGACCGCTTCTCAGAGCTCTAATACTGTATTGGATTATTTTGCTTTTATATGCTACACTGAAGGATGGAATCTTAGAAATGGTTTTCAAGTAAACTATGGACATAAGCTTATAGGACAGTAGAATTACATTCAAATATTTGCTTCGAGCAATGCTCTTCAGCAAACTATAAAGACAAGGCCAGTTAGGAATAAATTAACACAAATCAATAACGCGCCATCTATACATATAAAATAAAAGGACCCAAAAGCGCGAATGTTTCTTTTATACATAAAACGAACTTCTACTGTCCTTACTGCGATAAAAAATATATTGGGAGGGCTTGGCTCATCAGTGGTGAACCCTCCCAGCGGTTTCGCCAATTTAATCCACCAGACCGCTTCTCAGAGCTCTAATACTGTATTGGATTATTTTGCTTTTATATGCTACACTGAAGGATGGAATCTTAGAAATGGTTTTCAAGTAAACTGATGAGCCAAGCCCTCCCAATATATTTTTTCATCGCAGTAAGGACAGTAGAAGTTCGTTTTATGTATAAAAGAAACATTTGCGCTTTTGGGTCCTTTTATTTTATATGTATAGATGGCGCGTTATTGATTTGTGTTAATTTATTCCTAACTGGCCTTGTCTTTATAGTTTGCTGAAGAGCTTTGCTCGAAGCAAATATTTGAATGTAATTCTACTGTCCTATAAGCTTATGTCCATAGTTTACTTGAAAACCATTTCTAAGATTCCATCTACTATTTACTATTTACTACTATTTACTATACTTTTTACTATTTAGTAACTCTCTGGTAAGAGAACACCTCTCTCTAAAGGACACTTTGGCTCTGAAATTAAGTGTTGTCCTTTACATGGAGCTTCTACTATATATACAGTAGAATCTCCATGAGAAGACACCTCTCTACACTGCTCTGGATAAAAATAAAAGAAAAATTGGGGTTACCATTCAAGACACCTTATCAAAAGTTCTTCTGGCATATCGAAGCACCCCGCATGTGACAACGGGAAAGACTCCATCAGAGCTCTTTATTGGGCGTGAGCTTCGAACCAGAGTATCGTTGATACATCCCAGCTTGGCATCTAGAGTTAGGGACCAGCAAGCCAGGCAAATGAAGTATGATCGGCGAACCCATTTGGAAGAATTCCAGATAGATGATTTAGTGTGGTGTAAAACTTTAGAGGTGGTGATAAATGGATCCCAGGAAAAATTGTGGGCAAGAAGGGAACTAGAGTCTACACCATTTTGATCCACGGACAGGTAAAGGCCTATCACAGGGATCAAATTAGAAAAAGGTGGAGAAATGGTGAAGAAGATGAGAGTGGAGATGGAGAGCGTCAACCCGAGCACTCAAGAGGATCAGGTCCCAGTGCCATAATCTCGGAGGTTGTACGAGACAGAGGTTATATGGAGTCGCTGTCGCCAGGACTAACTATCCAGCGGTCGGATCAAGATTCAGAGGTTCAGAGTGATACAGACGATGGAAAGTCATTAGAGCCTCTTCGCTCGCTGGACCCCGAGGCCATGAGAGAGGAAGGTCCTGTCCTGAGGCGGAACCCACCTCGAGCCAGGAGACCTCCTGTGAGATTTCGTGTTTGAAGAGAGAAGATTGTGATATATAACTAGCAATAAATATGTATATATGTGTTTCTATGAAAATGTTAATCTGCAAGACGCAGGTTATCATTATCCCTTTTTGATTTGTTTTTGTCATATTTGGCGGTTTGCAAATAAACAACAAAAGATGTATCAGACATTATAAAGACAATAAAGATTTTCTGATAATAAGAAGGTACAAAGATATTGCAGTATTTATCATCAATTTATTAACGTGATACTCCTGTTGAAGGACTGACAAGTCCGAAAGCTTGAAAATAAAAAGTTGAACAAGAAACTTAGCCCTGGAAGCTTAATTTATTTTACAAATATTTATTTTATGTTTGACTAAACTAATAGTACTAAATTTTGAAGAAAATAAAATTGAATAATTTTTTAAAATTTGTTTTAGTCCACTTTGTTCTTTATTTGGCAAGTTTTGTCTTATCAGGACTAAGTTTCAGTATTTACAGGTTATCTATCTATATAATTAATTGTTAAAGGTAAACTGCCGGAACAAAGTGTTTGATTTTAATTTTGTTTAAGGAGAATAAGCATATGTTATCCACATATGAGATTTCTTATTTTCACTGTGATTATCTAGCTATTCTAAGGCATCCTGTTGTATAGTTATTATTTAATTAAACATTACTCACCAGATGAAATTATTATTGCTAATTGTTTATTACACTTTATATTTATATTTTTACATCAACACGTTGTTTACATTATACAACGTATATTATTGTTTATGATGATGATCTATAATATATTTTTAAAACACAGAATACTACATTCCCTCCTTCCTTTAGATGAAAGGAATCATGTCTTTATATCTTGATGATGGCTTGACGACTCTTCCACTCCTGGTGATCACGGGTTCCTTGGTAGTCGGCAAGGGTGGAGAAACCTCTGGTGGCAACTGGTGAAGAGCCTCGGCATCAAGTCTATCTGAAACAACTGGGTTAAATGTAGACCCTGTTCTACTTGAACTTGGCCGGTTTAAAGAAGTGTCCTTGTCTTGGTTTGAGGAATTATCATCTGGTATTTGTACATCAGAAGAGTTGAGGTGTTCAATTCTTGTCGAATCTGAACTAAGATTTTCCTGGCTCTCTTCTGGAATCAAGTCAGAAATGCCTTGATTGGTCTCTTGAGTAGGAACATGTTTCAAATGTTTAGCATTTCTATGAATTATTTTCCCATTTTTAGTGTTGACTAATTTAAAAGAATTTATTGAAGTGTTTTCAAGAATGACATGATGTTCTGATCTGAAATTTGAATCAAGTTTTCCATTATTTGGATTTGCCACATAAACTAAATTTCCAATTTCAAAATTATGAGGACTAGCTTTCCGAATTATATCATTATATGTTTTCATTTTTTCTTTGTAGACCATATTGAATTCTTTGATGTTGGATTCATCTTCTTCTGCATCATTAACAAGTGAGCTTAATTTAGTTTTGATTTCTCTTTAAAATAATAGGAATGCTGGAGTCTTTCCTGTAGATCTGTTTGGAGTAGTTCGGTAAGACATTAAAATTCTGGATAAATCTTCTTTCCAATCTTTCCCTTCTTCAGAACTTGAATTGAATTGTTTCTTTAGAAATCTATGGAATCTTTCTATCTTCCCATTACTTTTTGGGTAATAGGGTGAGGCTTTGATGTGCCTGATTCCACATTCTTTTAAAAATCTTTCCATTGATGTACTTACAAACTGTAAGCCATTATCTGTTACAACTTCATGTGGATAACCATGTCTTGCAAAAATCTCCATCAATTTTTTAATAATTGTCTTGCTGGAAATGTCTTCTATTATCATTGCTTCAGGATATGAAGAATAGTAGTCGATCACTGTTAAAACATAATGATGGCCAATTGGACCAACTATGTCAATTCCAAGTTTCATCCAAGGTTTTGATTGTAACAGAACTATTTGCAATGGTTGATCATTTATCAATGGTTGATTCCTTACAGAAATTGGACAGTTTCTAATCAAATTTTCAATGTCAAAGTCCATGTTTATCCAAAAATATTTTTCTCTTTAAAGTTGTTTGGTTCTTGTCATTCCTTGATGTGTTTCATGTGCAATTCTCAAGACTATCTTTATTAGTTTTGAAGGTAGCAAAATTCTACTTCCTTTTAAGATAAGATTATCAAAAATTGAGAGTTCATCTTTAAACTTATAAAAACATTTGAATTCTTCATTCAAAGGATATGGCCAAACTCCCTTTTGAACCATATCTTTCAGTTTTTGAAACAAAGGATCTTGCTCTGTACAAACTTTTATCTCTTTCAAAGACAGTGCTTGAAGCTCTTCAGAAGTGATGGATAAGACTTTATGAACATAGTTCTCCAGCCATTTTTCATCACTTGTGTTAGAAAGAGGTTGTCTTGAAAATATATCTGCAATATTTTGCTTTCCTTGAATGAATTCAATTTCAAAGTCATATGGTTGTAATCTCCAACTCAATCTTTGAATTCTTGGAGGCAAAACAGCTCCATTTTTAGGATTCAGCATATAGATTAGAGGTTTGTGATCTGTTTTTAACACAAATTTCCTTCCCCAAATATAGGTGTTAAAATGTTCAATTGCCCATACACATCCCAATGTCTCTTTTTCTATTTGTGAATATCTTTTTACAGTATCAGTTAAGGATCTGCTGGCATATGCAATGGGTCTTTTAATGCCATTTTGTTGTGTTTGTATTAATACTGCTCCAAGACCAATAGGGCTTGCATCTGTGATTAATTCAGTTGGTGAGTTCAAGTTGTAATATGCCAAGCATGGCTCTTTTGTTAGTGACTCTTTAAGATCCTGAAATGCTTTATTTGTTTTCAAATCCCAATTCCACCTAACATTTTTTCTAGTCAAATTATTTAAAGGTTCTGCCAATTTAGAAAAATTAGGTATGAATTTTCTTAAAAACCCACAAGTTCCTAAGAATGACCTTAACATCTCAATATTTTTTTGTATTGGAAAATTTAAGACTGCTTCTATTTTCCTATTATCAGGTTTAATACCTTCACTACTAACAATGTGACCTAAAATATCCAATTCTTCCATTGCAAATTTGCACTTATTCCTGTTGAGCCTAATGCCTACTTTATCAAATCTTTGTAAGACTTTTCTAAGCCTTTCTTCTAGTTCTTGTCTATCTTTGGCGTAAACTACGACATCGTCCAAGTAACAAATTACACCTTTCAAATCAAGCAAAATTGAATCCATTCCTTTCTGATATGCCTCTGGAGCACTTGATAGACCAAAAGGAACTTTACAAAATCTGTAACAACCACGGTGCGTGATGAAAGTTGTAAGGGGTTTTGATTGAGGGTCTAAGTCAACCTGCCAAAACCCTTTTTTTGCATCCAGCTTTGCAAATACTTTAGCACCTTTAAGGGCATGTAACATATTGTCAATTGTAGGAATTGGATGTCTTTCTCTCAATATTGCTTTATTCACTTCCCGAAGGTCTATGCATAGTCTAATTTCCTCACTATCCCTTTTTGGAACAACTATTATGTTAGAAACCCATTCAGAACCTTGATGCACTTCTTCAATGATTCCATTCTCTAGCATCTTATCAAGCTCTTGATTTACTGCTTCTACCATTGCATAAGGTATACGACGGCATCTCTGGGCAATGGGCCTATAGTTGTCTTTCAATGTCACTTTATGACTATAGCCTTTTATAGTTCCAAGTCCATGGAAAAGATGTTCATGTTCTTGAACAAGAGTTTCTATATTAGTAGACATTGATTCATTTACATGATTTACCCTTTTAATTATACCTAGTTCAAAACTAGCCTTGCCTCCCAACAAAGATTCAACTTTTTTATCAATCACATAAATTTCTTCTGAAACTGAATTTTCTTTCCAAGAAATCGCAGCATTGAAATAACCATAACATGGAAGAGGTCTATCTTGACCATAGGCAAAAAAGGTTCGGGTGGTGTCATGTAATTTTGGCATAATTTTATGGCCATATAATTCAAGCATCTTATTATAGCTTATGAAAGTTCTATCACTCCCTGTATCAATTATCATATTTATTTCACTACCATCTATTTGCACTTTTTCTTTATTTTCAGCACCTGTATAGTAGGTATATTCATCTGAACTTTCACCTACTTCAGTCTTATTTTCTTCTTGTATGGTCTTAACTTTAGTTTGATTGAAACTTTTGTGGTTTCTATTATTATTTTGATTTGGGCGGTTCCTGCAAGCTCTAAAAAGATGTCCTAATTTATTGCAATATGAACAAGTCATTTTTTAGCACCACATTCTTGTGCTGAATGTGTATCTAATCCACAGCGATAACATTTAGGCTTTGAGGCACCTGAAAATGATGGGGTACCTTGATTAGTGAATCTACCTTTGTTGAAATTATTAGCATTATAGTGCTTTTTAGGTTTATTTTGAACTCTATTTAGTGTTTGATCATTTTGAGGTTCAAGAAGTCTAATTTCTTTTCTAGAAATTTCTAACATTCTAGCAATATCAATGGTTTTTGACAGTGTCAAATTTTCTTGTTGCAACAATTTTTCTTTAAGTTTTTGTTGTTACATTTTTCAATTATTTGATCTCTTATCATATCAGCTTCTAAATTCCCAAATTCACAAGATTTAGAAAGCTCTCTTAAAGAAATTAGGTAGTTGTCGATCGATTCATCATCTTTCTGGACTCTTTGTCTAAATTTAAATCTCTCAGTGACCACATTTTTATGAGGTGTGAAATATTTATCTAAAGCCATTTTAGTTTGGTCATAATTTTCCTTTTCATCTGGCAAGTTGAAAAATATACGTTGTACATTTGGCCCTAAACAATGCAATAAAGTTGCTCTCTTTATTTCATCCGATTTTTTTGAAATTCCAGATGCTATTTCAAAAATGGCATAGGATTCCATCCATTGCTTATATTCCGCAAATAAATTGCTAGCATTCATATTCATGGGTAAAGGTGGCATCAGGTTGGCTGCCATACTTGTTTTTTTAGGGCTACAGTTATATTTTCAAATTCTCGTCGCCAATTTATGTTGTATAGTTATTATTTAATTAAACATTACTCACCAGATGAATTTATTATTACTAATTGTTTATTACACTTTATATTTATATTTTTACATCAACACGTTGTTTACATTATACATCTTATATTATTGTTTATGATGATGATCTATAATATATTTTTAAAACACAGAATACTACACATCCCTTTCGAATCAATTTATTATTTTGTTCAATAATATATTCATATCATATAATTCAATTTCTTCACTAAAGAGTCTAATAGAAAGACATGAATGAAAGTTTTTTAATGAAATTTTACTATATGAACTTAATTTTTATGTATTTTGTTTAAATAATTCAAATTTAATTCTATTAGTTTATATTTCGTAATTAATTTTTGTTTTTTCCTTCTTTTAAACAGGGGTCTTTCCAGGATCAAAATATCAAGATTAGATTTCATTACGAATTATATTTTAATAATATATATATATATATATATATATAAACAATGTTTGTATGTTTGTTTGTTTGTTTGTTTATATGTCCGGTATACAAATTCGCAGTAGTTCACTAATTCAAACCAAAATTTCCATACATAGGTAAAAAAATACGGGGAAGACGATAGGCTATTTTAAAAAAATATATAAATCAATTATTAAAACTATATATTCAAATTATTTTACTTAGCTCACGAACAGCGCCCTCTATCAAAGATTAGATTAAATAATGCTGATGCAAACAAATAGATAATGCTAATATAACAAACAATTATTTTTAAAAATGTTATCTAAATATTTATCACTCGGGTAGAAATGCACACGGGTCAATCCTGGGGCGAAGCCCAGGTCACCCGTCTAGTATTTTATATATTACAAAATATGTATGAGAAAATACTTCTTTCTCGATTTTTATATCTATTTCTTAATTTACAAAAATATCCTTTTTTTCATATAGAACAGACCACAAATTAAATTTAATTGCTTTATTTCGTG
Source organism: Cordylochernes scorpioides (assembly GCA_030710605.1). Lineage (NCBI taxonomy): Eukaryota > Metazoa > Arthropoda > Arachnida > Pseudoscorpiones > Chernetidae > Cordylochernes > Cordylochernes scorpioides. The sequence goes on along the minus strand of CP092865.1, from coordinate 161,107,885 downwards.
TCTATTGATTTTTCTGTATGAATGTCGACTACTGAGATAAGTCTGCACTCTTGTCCACAAAACCACCAAAAAATTCCAATTCTTTAATAGATACCTAGAAATTATATTTATGGTCTATTTTTATGGCATTGAAGGCCGACTTGCTTTGATTTCTCAAATCAGGCGCGACAACTAGTTTAAATAATATAAGACAGCATATACACTGCGTGACATTGAAAATGGAACACCAAGAAATAGTGGCCAGAAAGTGATGAAACTCGGCAGACAGAGAGAGACAGGGACGAACAATAAGTGATCTTTATTTCAAAATGATAGTCATAATACAGAGCGAGAACGGCGTCGGCTTAGTAGCAAGTAGGACCACCGCGGACGGCGATGCACGCAGCAACACGTCTAGGTAGAGAGTCAATCAGAGTACGGATGGCGTCCTGAGGGATGGCTCTCCATTCCCTCTCAACCATTTGCCACAGTTCGTCTTCTGAACGAGGCTGTGGCAAGGCGTGCAAACGGCGTCCAATGATGTCCCAGACGTGCTCGATTGGTGAGAGATCAGGAGAGTACGGTGGCCAGGGAAGCATCTGTACATCTTGCAGAGCTTGTTGGCTAATGCGAGCAGTGTGCGGTCGGGCGTTATCCTGCTGATAAAGGGCATTGGGTACCCCCTGAAGGTAGGGGAGTGTCACCGGTCGCAGCACATCATCAACGTATCGTTGGGCCGTCATAGTGCCCTGGATACGAAGTAAAGGTGACCTGGAATCATACGCGATTGCGCCCCAAACCATGATTCCACGTTGTCGCACGGTGGGGCGTTCCACAATTGCTGCCGGATTGGACCTTTCTCCACGTCGACGCCACACGCGTACATGGCGACTATCACTGGACAAGCAGAAACGCGACTCATCTGAGAACACGACCCTGTGCCATTCCATCATCCACGTCGATCTAGCCCGGCACCATTCCAAACGTTGGCGCCTATTCGGTAGGGTCAATGGCAGTCTTCTTAGCGGACGGCATGAGTGCAAGCCATTAGCAACCAATCGACGGGAAATGGTTCTGGTCGAGATGGAATGATCTAGGGTGTCTTGCACATGTTGCAGGATGGCGGTACAAGTGGCTTGTGGGGCCGCCACTGCTTGTCGAAGGATACGCCGATCCACACGTGCTGACGTCACTCTGGTTGCACCGGCATTCCTATAAATTGCCACATTTCCTTGTTCCAACCATCTTCTCCACAGTCGGTGCACCGTGGACGCACCAAGGTGTGTATCAGCTGCGATTTGACGTATGGACCAACCTGCCCTTTTCAGTCCGATCACCATGCCCCTCGTAAAAGCGTCTGTCTGCTTGAACTGCCTCCGTTTACGATGACCTGGCATTCTCTGTTATTACACGTGTCTTTTGACACAAGAACAAAATTTCTACAATGATTTTCCTTGAAGAAATAACGACACGAATACTGTCCTTTCTGCAAGTTCCTTCCCTTATATCTTACTCTATGTGCGCACGAGAGCTGCGCATTTTACATCATTTGCATAACTCGGTTAGGCGCGTCTACCCTGAAATTTGCATAATTTTCTGGCCACTATTTCTTGGTGTTCCATTTTCAATGTCACGCAGTGTATATATATGAAAAAACGATTTTAAAAATAAAATAATAAAAAGTCAGGTGTTGGTATTAAAATCAAAAAAGGCATATCTAGTGCAATCTAGTGGAACAGAAATTAACTAAACGTTGATTTAACATGTTCCCTGATATTTGGCCAACCCATTTTCTCGATAAATCAAGAAAAGCCATCCACGAATTTTCACATATTTAGCGTATTTACCCAAATTTGGCCTTAAATACCCATTTCTCGGGACTGCCTCTAGGACCAAAACATTTTTGGTTGCAGTGGTCCAGCCTTCTCTACGCTAACAAGGGCCAACAGCCCGAAACGCGTTCGTGGTTGGCTTTTCTTGATTTATCAAGAAAATGGGTTGGCTAAATATTAGGGAAGAGGCTAAATCAACGTTTAGTTGATTTCTGTTCCACTAGAAGGCGCTCTGCCATCTAAAAAGCTCATATACTCGTAGTCATTATATTCCTTTTTTGATATATACATATATATTGAGTATACCTGCTTGGGTGGATGCGTCGCAATAAAGGCGGCATGGCAAACCGTCTTGATACAAGTATAGTAGTGGTTTACTGGTTAAACTCTCTTTGAGAGTGGTGAAAGCTTGTTGACAGTCTTGGTCCCAATTCCATTTCACATCTTTTTTAAGTAGTTTATTTAAAGGTACTCGTAAGCGGGCATAATCTTGTATAAACTGCTGGACCGTGGGGCGGACGGTTGGCTTCGGTAACACTGGAGCTGACGTCACTTCCTGTTGATGTAACCTTGCAAGCGGCGTCGCCACGTGACATATTCTCTTTCTCCATGTTTACCATTTAATCTATATATAATCCTTTTACCTTGTAGTTAATTAAACAATAATTAACGTTGAGCGCTGTGTGTAATCAATTGGAATACAACAAAGATTATGAGACTGAAGAAGCGCAAGGCCTAAAACGTGAAACTGAAGAAGCGCAAGACCTAAAACGTAATACTGAAGAAGCGCAAGGCCTAAAACGTGAGTAACCAAATTTCCTTTGATTACTTGGCCCATCCCTTTTTCTACTTAACAAATATTTTGTAAAATGGCAAACACGACGATTACAAAATTAAATGGTGCTAATTACTCCAGCTGGAGCTTCCAGATGAAACTCGTTCTAATCGAAAACGACTTGTGGATTTTGATCAATCCAGGAGAGGCTAAGCCTGACCCTAGTGACCTTGTTGCAACAAAACTTTTTTTGTCGCGGGAGGGTAAGGCCTTTGCAAAAATTTGCCTCGGGATTAATGATGAACAGCAATTGCATGTTCAACATTTGAATACTCCGAAAGAGGTCTGGGAGGAACTGGAAAAATTATACGCACCAAAGGATAGTAGATATCGAGCCGTACAACTAAGAAGGCAGTTATATGGCGAAAGGTTGACTCAGCACAGCAATATGGAAGGGTATATGGGGAAGATAAACTACATTGTAAACGAACTGGCCCAAATTGGCGACAAATTTGATGATGGCGATTTGGCTATGGTTCTTTTAAGTGGATTACCAGAGGATTGGGACACCGTTGTCTCAACCATATGTAACTTGCCTGATTCATACTTCACGACCGCCACAGTTAAAAGACGGCTGTTGGCAGAAGCAGAAAGGCGTTCGTCTAATCTACCAAAAGACGTGGGTGCCATGGTCGTTAATGCCTCTTCGAAGCCCATTGAAACAGAAAAACAATTTAAGGCAAAGGTTGTTTGTTTAAAATGTGGAGGTAAAGGCCATTATGCAAGGGAATGCAGGAAGAAAGGAAAGAATGAACAAAGACCAAAGAGGTTTGACCAAAACAAAGGCATAAATATGTCGGCAATGTGCAACACTTTGTTTGGAGCTACCGCCGAGACCTGGATCATAGATTCTGGAGCGACGCACCATATGACTCCCAAGAGAGATTACTTCACATGTCTGAAAGAGTGCTAAGCAATATGAGTTCCATCACTGTTGCGAATGGCTCTTCTATAGAAGTATGTGGTATCGGTACTGTCAGTGCCAATATTATTGGACACAAGGGAGATGCCAGCAATATGGTTGCCCAGAACACCTTGTACGTTCCAGATATGCGTCACAGTGTTCTGTCTGTACTCCAAATGATATAAAACGGTAGAAAAGTTGTCTTCAACAAGAGTGGTTGCCACATTATGGACATGAAAGGTAAACTCTTGATAGAGGGAAAGAAGTTGGGTAGACTTTTTACTACGTCCAGACTACTCCATCCTCTCCGATAGATCAGAATGATCGTGTTTCTCTTGCATCTGAATGCAAGAAAGAGCTTACACTGGAACTTTGGCACAAAAGGCTGATGCATGTAAATGCATATACGATAGCAAAGATGGCCAAGAACCAAAGCGTAAGAGGACTTGATTGCAGCCCAGCAAAGCCAGAAAAGTGCGAAGACTGCTTGATCGTCAAGTCTCACCGTCTGCCATTCCTTCAACACTCACACAAGGAGGAAAAAGAAATCATGCCGTTGGACTTGGTGCATGCGGACTTGATGGGTCCACTTGACGTATTGAGCTGGGGAGGAGCCAAGTACGTCTTAACCATCATTGATGAATCTACGAAATATACAAGTGTATTTTTCCTGAAAAACAAAGGCGAAACCCTGGGAAAAGTCAAAGAGTGGATTCAAGAATCTGAGAAACAAACCAGCCGGAAACTAAAACGAATACGTACGGATAATGGCTTGGAATTTTGTTCCAAGGAATGGGACACTTTCTGCAAGAGCGTTGGAATAGTTCATGAACACACTATGACGTATACACCCCAACAGAATGGTGTGGCAGAAAGAATTAATAGAACACTCCTAGATCTTGTCAGGAGCACTATATCTGGAAGTGGTCTGCCAAAGGCTTCCTGGGCGGAGCTGACTTACACCGCAGCCTATGTCAGAAACAGAGTTCTCAACAATCACAATGGTGAAAGCACGCCATATGAACTGTGGACAGGGAACAAGCCTAGTCTTAAACACATAAGAGCTATTGGCTGTCAAGTATTTGTCCATATTCCAAGACAAGTCCGTAAATCCAAACTCGAAAGAAGAGCTGTCAAAGGTAACCTTGTGGGATATGCACTCAGAGGACGTGGCTACAGAGTGTGGATTCCTGAGATGAAGAAAGCGGTGGAATCTCGGGACTGTGTCTTCAAAGAGAGTGATGTATCGAGGAACGACAGAAACCGGGAGGTGCTTCCATCTGTTGAACACTACAGCTATGGGACTTAACGGGAGATTGAAGAGTATCCAGTGTCTTTATTAGATCAAGAAGACGTGATACCTACAGAAGAGGACAGCCATAATGAAGATACTGTGAAGCCTTCTCCTACTCGATCTCATCCAATGATCCTAAGGAACCAGAGAAATGCTCAGAACTCAATTGAACTCCTCAGTACTGAAGTAAATAAGGGAGATCCTACTTCGTATAAAGAAGCTATCCAAGGCCCTGAAGCTGAGCATTGGCTTGAAGCAATCGAAGAATAATTGGAATCCTTGAGAAAGCACAAAGTTTGGGAACTAACAGAACTACCAAAAGACTCTGCCCCAATTGCTTGTAAGTGTGATTCAACTGCACTATGTTACAAGGGGAAGAAACCTAGCGGACATTTTGACGAAGCCACTGGGGAGAAACCTACACGAAATTCATCGTTCGAGACTCTTAAGCGGCGAAGTGATCCATGAATAGGAGGTCACTTCGAGGGAGGAGATTGCTGGACCGTGGGGCGGACGGTTGGCTTCGGTAACACTGGAGCTGACGTCACTTCCTGTTGATGTAACCTTGCAAGCGGCGTCGCCACGTGACATATTCTCTTTCTCCATGTTTACCATTTAATCTATATATAATCCTTTTACCTTGTAGTTAATTAAACAATAATTACCGTTGAGAGCTGTGTGTAATCAATTGGAATACAACATAAACTTATTATAAACGTTCACTGCTCCTAAAAATAATTGTAGCGTCTTTTGATTGGTAGGTGATTTGATGGCATTTATTGTGTCAAGGTTGAGCGCCTGTGGTGGATAAGTACCTGCGGTAACAGTGTATCCTAATAAATCTATGGATGTTTCAAAAAAACATTTATTAAAATTAAGTTTAATTATTTCGTGTTGACACACACACACACCGTTAGAAATTGTTCTAGGTGTTGTAGATGTTCTTCAAAATTGAGTAAAATCATTCAGGCCTCCAGGGAAAAGTGTATTTTCCTGAAATCGTCGAAGTAGAGGGTAACAAAATTTAATTTATACTTTTGCATGGCCTGTTAATGACACGATTGTATATATATATGGTAATTTTTTTAATTTGTATGGAAGTCTACTAGGCTTTGGTACACTACACTGGTGGCACACTGGGTTCCTCTCATTCTGGACACAAGGTCGAACCATTCTTTAATGGTGTTTGGCTGCACTGTCGCGATTAATCGCTGGTCTGCGACGGGGAGTCCGTTGGTCTCTCGAGACTAATAAGATGTCGGCGGGTAGGTTTAGTTTCATGCCCATGACCGTTTTGTTTCGATAGTAGTACTCTAGGGCATTTGGGGTGTCAATTTGATGGCCAGGAAGCGTGCAACGACGCTTCTGTCGTTGCTGGGAATAAGTCTATCAGGACCAGGCGGGTTTCATTATAAAAGAGCCTATCTAACTGTAAGCTTCGAAAATATTGGAGGGACTTACCTTGCAGGTAGCAGGGTAACTTGCGTGGGCGGTCCGTGTAGGTCAGCTCAGCTCGGTCTGCTTGGGCATCAAACCTATCGAAAAACCTCTGGGCTTCAAATGTACCATAGACTTGCGTCTATCTTCCTCGGAGATCGGACGACCAGCAGCTTACTCAGGGCGTTGGCAATCTGTGTCACCGGGTCTGCAGCGGTCTCCTGGGGCGGCGTTTCCTTCTCCTCAAATGTCGTCTCTTGTTTGGGGATAGATTGCTCGGTCGTATCGTTGGAGTGGCCGGTTTGCTCCTCCATCTTTGCTATTTCTCGCTTCTATCTAGACAAGCTTCTTACCTTCTTCGTTGTGTTATCCTGTCGACTCGCTCCGCTCCTGTGTTAACCGAGAGGGTCAATCCTGTAGTAACCGAGAGGGATAAACAGGGTGTGGAGAGTTTTCTAATACCTCTCTTCACTGTGGAAGACCTTTAACAGTTCTCACAGAGTACAGGAAGTCGTAGTTGAGGCAGAATGGAGGACTTTGGTTTGTCCACATAAAAAAAGAAGGGGCACAGTTGTACTAGGAAATATCCGTGAACAGAAAAAGTTGAGCTAGGAGCGAAAGATTGAGAGTTAAGAATAGTTCTTTCTGGTCTACGGCGGCGTGGTCGATGGGATGGACTTGGAGACATCTGACGAGGGCGGGCTTCCGTGGACTGGGAAGTAACTATACATTTCTAGCTTTGATGAGGTTTATATATCCTGCCTCCTGAGATGAGGAAATACTGGGCCTTCAGCAGATGCAAAAAGTGGATCATGTAAGAGAGGTCATTGTACACTCTTAATGACTTCCTGGCAACTTCCTACATCCTTGAGCCTCGCTCTTACATGTAGTGGGCCTTCTATATCTCAATCTCTGCTATTTAGCTCAACTCTTAATCTATTACACAGTTTTATTTTTTATTATCCTCAGTTTTTACAGAGTACAATACATATTGTGATGCAATGGTTCATGTCAATCATGAGTATAATTATTTACAGAGGTGTTTCTTCTATACAGCACATAAGTTGTTATATTTCCCAATATGGGGTTGTTGGTTCAAATTACCATATATATTCAGTCGACTCTCGATTTTTTGAAACTCATTCATTTGAATCTCTCGATAATTTGAAACGTTTTCCATCACTTGAAAAATACTCGATAATTTGAATAAAATCAATATTAATTGGTTACCTCGGTAATTGGAAGTTAAAGGAATAGTATCTTGCCTTGGAATTGTATCATTATTCTTGTCTCAAATAAATTGCCGTGTCATCCTGAATTTTGTCTTTCCTAATTTTCTACATTACAAAATCATCATTTATTTATTCTCCCAATATATATGTTATAGATAAATGATAAAACTAACTTTGACTTGTGCGCAATTAATAGGTAGAAAATCTTACTTTTGATAAATAATCTTTAAGATAATAAACTTAGTGATAATAAAACTTATAGATAAAAAAACTTGTTAACATCGTCGCAATGGAGGGCTGCTTTCGAGTTAAATATACAAATCTGCAAATAACTCTAAGGATATTCAAGATATTCAAGAAATTATTTGCTAGAAACCTTCCCAGTACTATACTAAATAACTTCCCAAAGTTTCATGGCGTTCCAATGAGTGGTTTGGTCAGGCATAAAGGACAGACACACACACACATAGATTCATTTTTATATATATAGATTAGCAGTAATTAAACGTAACAGTAAAAAAATGTTGATTTTAAAAAAATGATTTAAAAAAAAAAAAAGAAACATTCGCGGTTTAATTTTAATTTTCGTTTTACAATCATCAGCCGCGTTATATTGTATTTTAAATGTTACTTTAAATATAAGTTATGAACGGAAAAATACGTCCAGGGTAGCCGAGTGGACAAGGCACCTGCCCGGTAAGCAGAAGGGTGTGGGTTTGATTCCCGCCCCTGGACACTTTTTATTTTTCCGTTCTCCATTACTCTTCATGTTTCACCTTTCCATACCTCATCCTCAAAGTTAGAAATCGCTATTTCTCTTTGAAAATAAATTTCGATTTTAAAAAAAAAAAAAAAAAAAGAAACATTCGCGGTATAATTTTAATTTTCGTTTTACAATCATCAGCCGCGTTATATTGTATTTTAAATGTTACTTTAAATATAAGTTATGAACGGAAAAATACGTCCAGGGTAGCCGAGTGGACAAGGCACCTGTCCGGTAAGCAGAAGGGTGTGGGTTCGATTCCCGCCCCTGGACACTTTTTATTTTTCCGTTCTCCATTACTCTTCATGTTTCACCTTTCCATACCTCATCCTCAAAGTTAGAAATGTCGCTATTTCTCTTTGAAAATAAATTTCGATTTAAAAAAAAAAAAAAAAAGAAACATTCGCGGTATAATTTTAATTTTCGTTTTACAATCATCAGCCGCGTTATATTGTATTTTATATGTAAATAGAGTCTCTTAAGAAAGACCACCTAAAAACATGCCTCAACTTGTTTCTCCTGTAGGTGGTCTCTCATTGGAGTTTCTAATTGATATTAAAGAATCTCTAATAGACCTTTAATAAGAGACTGCCTCTTGGAGAGACGGGTTAAGCTACGATTTTTGGCATCCTCTCAATGGAAGCTCTATAGTATCTACTTTTTCACACTGTTTGGCTTAATAAATGTCATTTTAACCATTTTTAATGTGTATCAATCCAGTCTATTTTTTTTTAAATATTTTATAGGCAAAATCACTTCATTTCAATTCATAGGGAATTCTTAACATTTTTTTTTTGTCTTCATTCAGCGCACTTTCTATTATATTTTAAGCCATTGTTCCATTATACATATTTAATACCGTTTACACTGTTTTACTTTCAAAAATGTCATTAAAATTTGAATACAGGCACATTGAAAACCTTCTTAATAATGATGATAATAAAAAAATTAATGGAATTTGGGAAATAAAACGAAACGAAAAAAGGAAATCTACAAAAAATAGCTTTATAACTTTCCCCAAAGTTCTAAATGGTCAAATAGCAAGTCGCTATATAAATAAAGTTATAGACAAAGATAAAATATAGATTTTAAATTTTTTTTAAACTTAAATTTAATGCATTGTAAATTCTTCATCTTCAGGGTCATTGGTAGTTATGTGGAAAATTTGGTGACATTTGGTTAAGTAGTTTCTGAGTTTATCGATAAACAGACAGACAAATTTTGATTTATATATAATATTACATTCATTCTTCATTGTTGGCTTTTTATATTACATTCACTCTTCATTGTTGGCTTTTTATATCATATAGAAAATCATAGTTTTATCTAGTGAACATTTTTTCCCGTGTCACATTGCCGTGTCATCCTGAGATAATCTTACTTTTGATAAATAATATTTAAGATTCGCCCGGGTTTTACCCGAGTAAAAGTTTGTCTAACGAATCTCTCGATAAAGTGAACATTTTTTTCCCGGTCCCTTGAAAAATACTCGATAAGTTGAATAAAATCAATATTAATTGGTTCCCTCGGTAATTGGAAGTTAAAGGAATAGTGCCTTTGAATTGTATCATTATTCTTGTCTCAAATAAATTGCCGTGTCATCCTGAATTTTGTCTTTCCTAATTTTCTACATTACAAAATCATCGTATCATCATGATAATATTTAGAGCAGATTGTTGAATTATAACAGATAAATTATAATATTTATCTTGATTATTTCTAGGCGAAAAGTTATTTCAAAAATTTTATTTGCTAGAAACCTTCCCAGTACTATACTAAATAACTTCCCAAAGTTTCATGGCGATCCAATGAGTGGTTTGGTCAGGCATAAAGGACAAACAAACAAACAAACAAACAAACAAACAGACACACATACATTCATTTTTATATATATAGATACTAGCCGAATACTACCCGATTGAATGTTTTTATTCAAATACTATTTGTTACAATTATAAATTGGAGCCGTGGATGTCACTCTTGTGAAACGTCCCGCTCCAAACTTTACATGTACATTAGGTCAGCTGGTATTACCCCTCATTTTCACCGCTAGAGGCGCGAGCGAATTGACTTTTTGAAAATATACATAATTATAAAGATAGAAGCTTCTATAGAAATAAATTAAATAAGCCGAAATAGCTCAGTTAGGAGAGCGTTAGACTGAATATCTAAAGGTCCCTGGTTCGATCCCGGGTGGCATCTTTTTTTAATTTTTAAATTTCTACTTACAGTAACTTGACACGTGACTGACTTAACGTGACAGAATTGTGCATGACGCTGTTAACTGTATTAAATATAATCCAAATTGTGCCTTATCACACACTATTTATTTATTTGGATTAGGTCTTATTACCTTGTGTTTATCTATATATATAAAAATGAATGTTTATGTGTGTGTCTGTTTGTTTGTTTGTCCTTTATGCCTGACCAAACCACTCATTGGATCGCCATGAAACTTTGGGAAGTTATTTAGTATAGTACTGGGAAGGTTTCTAGCAAATAAAATTTTTGAAATAACTTTTCGCCTAGAAATAATCAAGATAAATATTCTAATTTATCTGTTATAATTCAACAAACTGCTTTAAATATTATCATGATGATACGATGATTTTGTAATGTAGAAAATTAGAAAAGACAAAATTCAGGATGACACGGCAATTTATTTGAGACAAGAATAATGATACAATTCAAAGGCAAGATACTATTCCTTTAACTTCCAATTACCGAGGGAACCAATTAATATTAATTTTATTCAACTTATCGAGTATTTTTCAAGGGACCGGGAAAAAAATGTTCACTTTATCGAGAGATTCGTTAGACAAACTTTTACTCCGGTAAAACCGGGCGAAGCCGGGTACGTCCGCTAGTAATCTATAATCCAAAGTGTGCCTTATCACACTATTTTTTTATTTGGCCTTATTACCTTGTGTTTATAATCTATGACGTAGTGCCGGCGGCGCGCGCCCGTTGGCTGCCGGCGAGCACGTGACCTCCCTGTGCGCGCGCATCCGTGACAGAGGCGGCCGGTCGATGAGGAAAGACGGTCGTGACTATATATATTAATATATAAAGATAATACAGAGATAATAAATCAGAGTGCTGAAAATATAACAGATTAATTAATATTTATCCTTATTTTTTCCAAAAAAAAAAGGTTTTTCAAACTAATAATTAGATAGAGAAACCTTTCTGGTAGTATATTAAACAATTTCTCAAAGTTAAATTGCGAGAAATGAGTAGTTTGGTCCGGAATAAAGAAGAGGCATATAATCATTTTTTTCTATATGCATGATAATATTTAGAGCAGATTGTTGAATTATAACAGATAAATTAGAATATTTATCTTGATTATTTTTAGGGGAAAAGTTATATCAAAAATTTTATTTGCTAGAAACCTTCCCAGTACTATACTAAATAACTTCCCAAAGTTTCATGGCGTTCCAATGAGTGGTTTGGTCAGGCATAAAGGACAGACACACATACATTCATTTTTATATATATATAGATAAGCAGCAAAAGACAATTTCATTATTGATATCTTGGTTGTTCAGATTTCAGGAAGCAAGATGAATCAATATACATCAGCTCCTAGAATCAGATCTATTTCCCCGCTCTTCATAAACTGTGGATCTGCAAGCTGTATATTCCTCAACTTCTCAGAAAAGGGTAGTCCAAGGTCCCTGAAGCGCACAGTTGTGATAAACTGCTCACATTTTAATAATTAAATTCAAAAGTATAAATAAAAATGAATCTTTTAGTTTGAATCTTTCAAATTATTAAATAAATGGAAATATTTTCATATTAATTTGTAAATATTTGTATCTTTACATTAAAAAAAAAAGTAAATTATTTTAAAAATAAATTATAATCTGCTCTGTGTCTTTTTTATAAATCATCATTTAAATGAAAAAATGTTTTCCTACTAGTTTTGTAAATATTTTTATTTTTACTTGAAATAGTTTAGTAATTTATTTTTTAGGTTTTTACTCAGGTGTTCCTGGAGTGTAATCAATTAGTTTTAAAATTATTTTACTTTTATATATATAGAAGGTATTTTTCATACATTATTTCTTTAAGGTGAATATCGTTCTTTATTTTCTTTTGTGTCCTTTTTATTTATAAGGTTTATTGCGTTCAAATTTAAGAATTAGTGGTTCTAAGTAATTAACTTAATTTTAGATTTATTTATATACTATGAAGTATATATATATATATAAATACAAAATTTATGCAATTATTTTGGCAACATCTTTATTACGACTTAGACCTACCTATTTTACCCACACGCACACACACACAAGAGAAAAACTGAGATACCCATTTATAAACCTAACAAAATAAATTCTGAACCTTAATTGTCAGCGAATGAGAAGTATCATAACCATCAAGTGAATATCATATTTTGTTGGAAGGATTAGTAATCTCAACCAAAATTGACTCATTCTGAAAACTAGATTGACCAATATAGAATAAGTAAATATAGTAGGTTTCTCTTAGATATATTCAAATAAACAAATATCACTATATAATCTAGCATCATTGGAGCCAATGGTCTAATCAATACATGTCTTTTTAGCAAACTACAATGCTCACAAAAAAATGAAAACCTTCAAAAAAACTTAGTGAATAAAACTACAACTACTACTTGTGAACAAAAAATGTTATAGAGAGTGAAAGAAAATATTGATAAAACACGGGGCACTAATATAAACACCAAATCAATGTATTCTTCTTCATCTAAAGTAAAATTCTACAGCATCAGAATCTAAATAATCAATTATTATATAGTTTGAATAACTGGTTGAACTATGCCATAACTCTGCTTTGACCAATATGGTTAGAACCAGGTTAAACTTAGTTGGAGTTATAACCAAGTTGCTGTTATAACAAGGTTCCACTGTTTATTTACACCACATGATCTTTAAACCATTTTCAACTTCCAATAACAATATTAAATGGCTGCCATAACAGTACAACCTCTATGAGATGTCACCCTCACTATAAAAGACACAAAAAACAGTTTTCATCATCAAAAATGATAAAGCACAATTTGGATTATAGTTACAAGAAAATAGGACCTAATCCAAATAAATTAATAGTGTGTGACGTTTCGGTAACAATGCTGTTACTGAAATGTCACACACTATTAATTTATTTGGATTAGGTCTTATTTTCTTGTAGCTTCATCATCAAAATTATCTTCTTCTTTCTTATCTCCACTCAATCATATTAGGGTATCAAGTTTGTTGATGGTGTCTGCCTGGGATGCTGAGTAGAGCTCATCAATGGATGTGATCAACTACTCACATTTCAGTAATTAAATTCAAAAGTATAAATAAATATTTATTTTGAATCTTTCAAATTATCAAATAGATGAAAAGTTTTTCATATTAATTTATAAATTCTATAATTTGTACTAATTAGCAACTCTCTGGAAAGAGGGCATCACTCACTCACTCTACAACTAAATGACAGAGAGGTTCTACTGTATTCCTACCTTACTTTTCTTTACGTATTCTTGCTTTGAAAACAAACCAGTTTTCTCCAAAGGCTTTCAGGCATAAAACTTTCATTATCAGAGAAATAATCTGCAACACCACATTTTGTATTGTTCCAATTCTAAATTTAGAGATGTTATAAAAATCCACCATTTATGTACGTGATACTTTGGGACAAGGTAAAAGAACCAAACTCCACTTTTAAATTGGTTTATCTTTCATACTCTCTCACACAATTGAATCTTAGAAGGAACTGCTAACGGGTGATAAAAGCTCAATACTGATGAGCTTTCAGTATTTTTCTGACAACAGCAGGGGCACTAGGAAATTAATTTTAATTCAAAGTAGAAGAAGAGAAAGATCCTTTATTACCTAAAGGCATAAAACAAAAGAAGATGGACAAAGAGATCAAATTATATGTACACCAGCAGCTCACGCTGGCCTGCTGCTAGCCAACCCACAATCCAACAAAGCTGCGCTATATAGACAGAGATGTCAATTAACATAGACAATACTAAAATGATATGCAAATATCTGCAATTTCAACAAAAATCATTTTATTATCTCTAGGGGATTAAGTGTTCAGAGGAGTGGAATAGGATATCTTTAAAATTCTCCTAATAGTCAGACCTCACTAGAGCAACTTTACTTGGGACCAAGATGGTACACTATTGTAAATACTTTGGTTAAAACTTGAAATGTCCATAATCTGTATCTCTGTCTGTCATGATTCCCCCCCAAAGATGCCTTGGGTGTTGAATTAAAGAGGTTAGACTGTAGTATCAAAATAGTTACACCCTTTCTCTTATATATGTGAAAAAATGGTCAGGTTTTGATATTAAAAACAAAAATGGCATATCCTGACTGCAAACAGTTCAGATGGAGAGCGCCATCTAGTGGAGTAAATGTTGATTTAGACTTGTTCCATGATATTCAGCCATTTCTTGATAAATCAAGAACCTGTTTCAGGCTGTTTGCCTTCCTCAACGTGGTGCAGGCTGTACCTCAATCACCAAAAAATTTGGCTCAAGAGGTTTCCTGAGAAATAAAAAAAAATGGGTGTTTTAGGCCAAATTTGCGGTCAACAGTCCAAAATGTGTTAGTGGCTGGCTTTATGGGTTGACCAAATATCATGGAACTAGCCTTTAGTTGATTTAATGAAGCTCTGCTATCTAAAATGTGTGCAGTCAGTATATGTCTTTTTGTTTACCCAGTGTTAAAAGAAATTTAAATATGCTCATAATAAATTACATTTAAAAAAAAAAAAAAAATGTTGGCAAGCAATCACTTGGGAATAACCTGAGCAAAACCATTTCTTGTACAGTAGAACCTCCCTCTAGCAGACACCACAATGGACAGTTTTCAAAATTACCATTTTTACAATTTAGCAACTCTCCGGTAAGAAGACATCTCTCCCTAGAAAAGACTTTGGCTCTGCAATTAGGTGTCCTTTACGGGGAGGTTCTACTGTATATTATAGACATAATTATATGATTTAGGTATGTTTTTCTCTGTCTCCGTCTTCTCCCATGTATGCCCATTCCCCGCCTCTAACCTGTAATAATGATGCTATTGAAGATGGCAGATGGACTCTACCGGCTGGAGGGATCCTCTGGCTCAGAGAAGGGAGGACTGGTTCTCAAGTCCAAGAAGAAGGAGGACGGAGGGTTCAAGGTCCCGGCACTCCCCAGAGCCTCCAAGTACGGCCTGGACATCCTGGCAGAGAAGAAACGCAAGGAGAGAGAAGCCAATGGAACCAGACACAAGGAGTCTCGCCGCAGTGACAGGGAACCTGAGGAGAAGAGGCTAAAATCTACCCATAGGTATTTATGTTCTATTGGATTTTGTCGGTGAATTATAGGATGCTGGTGTGTTTGCTCATTTGATTCAGTTAACTTTTCACTCTCATCTATAGAAAGTATTGTCTTCAAAACCTCTAGCAATAACTCACTGAACTAATTCATAACGTTTTCTAATAACTGAGGAACATTTGAAAACATATCAAAGTGGGCTGCTTTGGCCTGGAGTCATTTGGTGTTGATCTTGGCCCACTCTCACTGTGGGCCTTCTTCAATGACTCAACTTCTGTGGGAAGAAGAGACATTTTGTTCCAAATAACTCCACATGAAGTCCGGCAGGGTCATATCTGGGGGAGTTTGAAGGCTAAATATCTTTGCCCAAGCAAATGTTTTTAGCGGACGATGATTGTTGACTTGGAGCCATGAGCCAGAACCCAGTCTGGCAAAATATTCACCTTATGGAAGTAGCTAGTCTCTCAGAATGACATATTGGTAGACTTTGGGAGTTAATTTTGACATTTCTCTCAATGAAATCGGACAGGGTTTTGCCTTTAGAAGTAACTCTGGCCCTGACCATGACAGACTTTGAAAAGTTTGCTTCATATGATGTTTTCTGGATGCCTGGTTTCCCAGAAGCTGATGGTTGTTTTAGAAGTTGTGGTTGATTATAACTGAAAATCTTCATGTTCGCCCCCATAATGTTAAAAAGACTGACTGCTCGGATCACTGAGATCAGTTGACTCTTCATTGCAGCTTCGGAAAGGGTCTGTCAAGCCCTGAAGTTCCTAGTCATAAGCGATGTGATTCGTATTGACACTGTAATTTCGGGCAATCCTCTTATGATATTCTGTATTGCGGTCTGATTTTGAAAGCACTCTCCAAAATGTCCTGGTTCCTGGTATTGCTTCACAATCTTCCTAACAACTTACTTTGTATCTTGAGTCAAGTGAGCTATGTTGGTTAGTAGCATGATGAGGTGAGGAACACCACACTATATGATACACTGCTGTAATGAGGGTGAAAGAAGTTGATAGTAGGAATGAATGTTCAGACAGTACCGGCCGGCCCGGGTGGAGACCCCCTCCTACACCGGGGGAGTGAACCAGGAGGTTGTGGAGCGGCAGAACCGGAGACACCACCGGGATGAACAGCGCAGGCTCCACTACTCCACCAAGCAATCAGACAAGAGAGAGCACCGCAGAGACCGTAAGTTCACCCAACCCTCTATCAATCCACTGCCAATATGGCGGATTTTTTTCACTGAATGCATCTGTGCTTTTTGAAAATTGCTATTCCCATCAATTGACTAAATTCTATTTATTTTTGAGTCCACACTATCTCTTTAATTCAGCCAACTATAATTCATAACATCTATTGGCATATATAGTTAGTGATGCACTTGTTTATGACCTCAAAAGGGAGGAAAAAGTTTAAAATGAATATTCAAGTTTCTATATCAAACAATAATTTGAGTTTCAATTCCAAAACTGGCAAAATTCAATACAAATATTCACCATATTCTCAATGTGTAATTTCCTCACTTTTAAAGCCTATTATATTGATTGTTAAATTTTGATTTTCTAATTCTGCCAAGTCCTTTTGGACACAACATTGGAATGTTTTGAAAGCCAACATTTTAATGGCTAAGATTTAAAATTACCAATTCTCTCTGAATAACATGAGATATATATAAAAATTCGAAACTATTTTAAACGCGCAAGATTCTTTTTGAAATTAAACAATTTCTACTTCCCTTACTGCAATGGAAAAATTAAAGGGAGGGCCTGGTTCATCAGTGGTGAACCCTCCCAGCGGTTTCGCCAGTTTAATCTACCATACCGCTGTTATATTGCATTTTTGGAACTTCCTTTTATAGTGATACTGTTGCTAGACTCTTGGAATGGGTATTTTAAAAGAACTATGGACATAAGCTTTGAGGACAGCAGAATTACCTACATTTATAAATATATAATATGCTTCGAGCAATCACTCTTCCGCAAATATCAAATTGTGTCTTTTATTAGAACATTTATAATATGATGCACCAGCGCGCCATCTGTTATCAAAATTCGAAACTATTTTAAACGCGCAAGATTCTTTTTGAAATTAAACAATTTCTACTGCCCTTACTGCAATGGAAATGCTCATGTCCATAGTTCTTCTAAAATACCCATTCCAAGAGTCTAGCAACAGTTACACTATAAAAGGAAGTTCCAAAAATGCAATATAACAGCGGTATGGTAGATTAAGCTGGTGAAACTGCTGGGAGGGTTCACCACTGATGAACCAGGCCCTCTCTTTAATTTTTCCATTGCAGTAAGGGCAGTAGAAATTGTTTAATTTCAAAAAGAATCTTGCGTTTTCAAAATAGTTTCGAATTTTGATAACAGATGGCGCGCTGGTGCATCATATTATAAATTATATATGCATCTTTATTTGAATGGTGGGCCATCATTCTTTTATTTAGATTGAATCAAGATTTTTTGAAATAATTGCATTGTCATCATGTTCCCAAATGATCAAAAATTTATAAACACTTTTTTTTAAGGAATCACTTTTAAATTACTAGAAATAAAAAGTTGGCGACACTCTATTGAGACAATAGGTAAAGAATTTAACGAAATCTAATAACTTGCCAATCAATTTCTTTGTATTAAATTACTTTGAGAGAGTTCGAAACATGTAAGACAATTCAACACATACTTTATTTTTTAAATATTGGTTGTTGTTCTAGACTCAAACATGCTAATTCTATATACAGTTACGAGCGTCATGCGTTCTTAATAATTCTTCATCTCTGTCACCGTTTGCTTTTTTTTTGGAATGGCGCTCTCCTATTGGTTGGCTACGATCACGCCACCTTTGCCCCCCACTCGCTTTTTGGTTTTTGTAACTATTGTGTTGGAGCGGGTCGCCCCTTAAATAATCTATTGTTAACAATACCTCATTATAGGTCCGCAAATATCGAAAGTATAGGTATGTAGCTTTTGTACTATTAAGGTGTATATATATATACACATACTTATGTACACATGTAAGTACTATTATCATTAGGGATATATATGTCACATCTACATAAATGTAGATATAATACTATATACTCTACTAATATATGTATTTATATAAGGCGCCAATTTATAATTGTAACAAATAGTATTTGAATAAAAACATTCAATCAGGTAAAACACGGGCGTTGCCCGGGTCATTCGGCTAGTGTTTTATTATATAAGGATTCATCCTGGGCAACTCCCATAAATATTTCCATTGTCAGTTGAACCATATTTTTAGATGGTCTGGATTAAAATATGTTTTATACACAGTGATTCCAAAATACACAGAATAGGTTTGACACATTAAAATGATATAAAAATGTTCTGTGAACAGACTTACTGTGATAGAGCTATTTGAAATAGTCAGAAAAGGATGATGATACATTTTACCTATCCAGATGAATCTACAATATTCTGTATTTGAACTGTGAAAATGATTCCTCCTAGACCTAACCCTATATTGTGGCAAAGTTTTATCTGAGTAGGTCTATATATATTTATGATAATTACCCAACTTTATCACAAGGCTCAATTCTGCCAAATATTATCTAAATGTTCCTTGAACATTTGTTAGTACCTACCTATTCCTGAGGTTTGTCAGTGATTCACTTTCTGTATATTGAAAGATAGTTGTGCAGGATTAGGTTCTTAAGATAATTCCTGATCTTGCTACTGATAGATGGTGCAAGGCATCAGTTGCACAATATAACTGTTGAATTAGCAAGGTTTCTCTCTATTTCATCTAATATTGTGTCCCCACCTGTAGTAATTTTTGGTGCCATGTCATTAAAGCATTAAGTTAAAAGCCTTTCTGCTTCTCTAGTTTATCCCTGGGGTTTCTACATCAATGCACGGAAGGTGGAAGTATGTTATTTTAAACAACTCTCT
Organism: Cordylochernes scorpioides; assembly: GCA_030710605.1. Classification (NCBI taxonomy): domain Eukaryota; kingdom Metazoa; phylum Arthropoda; class Arachnida; order Pseudoscorpiones; family Chernetidae; genus Cordylochernes; species Cordylochernes scorpioides. Next base: position 161,088,374 of record CP092865.1, on the reverse strand, counting down.
ATGTGGCACTTGAATATTGTGAAAAGTATTGAGAGATGGGAAGGTTTCAAAACAGATCCATCAGCAAGTCTGCAGAATTGGGGAGGTTGTCTTCTTTGGTTGGGTAGTTGTTAGATTTGAGATAGATTTTTTTACTTTCTCTCAAATATGATAACGTTGTTTTCCCCTGGCAATCCATAGATATAGCACAAACTTCACACTTTTTTTTAAATATGTACATGTACATAATGTTATCTCCATACTAACATTGTTTGAAGAGTTGGGTGTATTGAATGAGATGACCACCTCAGTCCATTGAGGCCATTGCACATTGGATGCTTCCCTATAGCATTCTTACACATTTAGAAGCACTTCTCAAGTCTCAACATTTATTTTCCCTTGTCTTGAGTAACAAACCCCACTTGTGTGTAATCCAGGGGACTCCCGGAGAAGTTCTCGAAGAGAAAGGTCCCCCAGCGGACGACCCCTTACCCCCAGCACACCAAACAGAGGTAGCAGAACCAGCTTTTCCCATCAGTGGGCAGCCAACTCCAGTTGTATTTTGGCAGAGAACTTGTCCCGAGCTGCCTGGAGTGATGATGAGGATGATTCTGCTCCCATGGGCTGGGGTACGCCACGGTCCCGCACTGGCTCTGAGTACAGGTAGGATTCTAACATACAGCACATAACAACCAAATATTTAATAAGTAAAAATCTATTTAAAAAAAAAAAGCTTTTATTTAAATGCACTAAAAAGGAAAAAATATAATATTTTATCTTCTGTCGTTGAGCAATTAGGTGTATCTGAATGAAAATAAAAGCGGCGGGGGATGATCACCATGAATTTTGAACCTAATGTGATTTAATATGTAGCAGCTGATAGGGATATTTATTGCTATATTTTTACCTCTTCTCTAAATATGATCGTCCCTGCCGCTTTTATTTTCACTTAGATACATCTAATTGCTCAATGACAGAAGTTCAGATATTTTAT